>JAODUK010059279.1:0-26492 GCA_027564635.1 Typhlichthys eigenmanni
CACACGTACTGTGTGTATATATATATATATATATATATATATATACACACACACACACATATATATACACACACATATATATATATACACATACACACATATACACACACATATATATATACATATACACACACACACGTACTGTGTGTATATATATATATATATATATATATATATACACACACACACACATATATATACACACACATACATAAAAGGGCGTTAGCACATTAATTCACACATATACATAAGCACATACCTATATACATACACACACATATAAACAAAACAAATAAGACACATGGCAACCTGATTGGTAAATGTCAACAGAGAGAGAGAGAGAGAGAGAGAGAGAGAGAGAGAGAGAGAGATGGAGTCGCCCCATCTAAATATAGGCCTCAGCAGCAACGCAACCATAAATATTTAATGTCCTCAAAGAGAAGAGTTGGGAAGACACCGAATCAGGCGGCAGAGGAAGAAAGATGGAGGAGGGGAGAGAGAGAGAGAGAGAGAGAGAGAGAGAGAGAGCAAGATAGAACAAAGGGAATGTAGTCAAAAATGAGGTGGGGGGGTGGGGAATCTAATCCTGCCGCCTCTTTATGCAGAACGAGGACGGGAGTGTGCGCTTGAAATTCCTCCAGACAAACCGGTGCGTCATGGAAGATAAGAGGGTTATCTTCTCATGCATGCACGCTTCCCAATCCCCATCCCCCCCACGAATCGCTTCTATTCCCGGCAGCTGGAAAGTCTCCGCTGCTAGCCCCACTGAAATATGCCAACATTCAGACAATTGTCAAATTTATTCCCGGCCCGTGTGTTTGCAAAGCAAAAAACACAACACACAAAAGAGAACAAGGCCTTCACAGGTGGGACAACTGAAAAACATTCAGACGGCCGTCCAATTCCAAGGTGTGTGTCACTCTAGTTCGATCGTTGCTGCCACTATGGCGGAGGATGAAGCGCACTGCTTTGACATGCACGCGTACGGCTATGTGTACGTTTTGAAGGCTGTGTGTTGAAGGAGAGATGAAAAGGTTAAAGCCACATCTTCAAGGAACAGCAGTAGGAATGCGTGACACACACTTTCATGCCTACAACACAGCCTCTCATGGCCTCAAGCTGGTACACGTGCATGTTTCGAGATGTGACTGCCCACACACACACAAATGACTGGGAGATTCATGGATGCACGTGAGCTTAAAATGCACGCACGCACGCACGCACGCACACACACACCAGTGTTCTTTGTTCTGACGGTGTCTCAAAGTGATGGATGGCCGTGCATGCAGAGTCATTACATTAGCCTGTGGCACACCTTTCAGCCTGACACTCAGCAGCGGCGGTGGGCTCAACAATAGACTGTGATTGCATCCAGGCAATGTCCATCAAGATACAACAGCCACAGCCACACAGGCCAATGGTTGCCACACTAACAGGTTAATTCAATCATGGCGTCTAAATACATTTAAAAGCAAGCATCTGATAAGTCAAGTGACTGCAAGGACTGAACATATAAATCATATTGTATCCGTCACTATACACAATGCAGTTTTTGACAAAGAATGTGCAATGTAAAGAAATAAATAATGAGTACTGTAAGAACACCCTATATTATATAAAAAATGTGTGGGTTTTTTGTTTTAATACAGCCAGTCTTCCTCTCACCTAGGACTAAAGCATGCTCTTAAGGCAGGGTGAGTCATACTCTAGGACCCTTGCTAACTTCGATCTCAAATCAAAACAATATCTCCCCACCTCACACATAGAAACGCATTGTGAGGCAAAACGTAGTACTACTGCTTTGTTCTGCGGTGTTCGCCAATTTGTTTATGTTCCTATTTACAGAGCCAGGGCTGTGCAGAAGTATCAGATTATTTTATCAACACGCACAGAGGACGGTAAAATAGCGAAATGCGAGAAGATATTTGGTGAATTTGACAAAATGTGTATTAGCTTACAATTAGCTTGCAATAGCTGAATATACAGTACCTTTAAGGGGCTACAGGCGCACACACCTCCCTAACTATAGCTAATATAGCTAAACTATATCAAACCATTTACCCGTTCAGCATCACCTATGCTATATGCAGACCAAGTAGTAGCTGACGGCCACAGGTGGACAGGCCAGTTAGCACCATTTTAAAGGCTTCAGCTTGATGGACATAATATGATAGATAATACAATAATTTAATGTTTATTGAGTGAGTATCAATGCACAGGCACTGCAGGAACTGTTTCAATTATTGTTGGCAAATGTACAGTATAGAATACTTACTCTTCTGTGTCAAGGATAGCTAAGCTCTAATGTTCATTATATTCCTTCTAATGAGGATTTGAACAATGCGGTCCAGCTATCCCATGCTTGGCGGAGAGCTTTAGTTTACCAACGTGTACAGTCTACTAGATATTTATTTAGTATTAAGTGTTAGCTTCTACCAGAACAGAAACTAACAGAAGCTAACAAAAGCCAATGCACATTGTCCTGATGTGAACTGTGATGAACAGCACAGTTGCCGTGGTGACAGTGGGTGATTTCTTTAACTGTTACATCTCCCAAAATGGTCAAGGTGTGTTCAATCCTGCATTTGATAGTAACCAACAAATCACAAAGCCGATCAATATCACAAACCCCCCCCATCCCCTTAACCACACACACACACACCTTTTGAAGTGGCTCAGCAGGGTGCCCACCAGCTCCCCGATGCGGGTCTCGGAAGCAGGCACCATGCCCTGCAGACACACCACCAGGTCCGTGCTGTCCTTGGTGTGGAACACCACCAGCTGGTCCTTACCTGGGGACACGCTGACCCCCGTCACCTGGGACAAGAACAGGAGACACACACGTAAGATGCTGCACGCACACACACACACACAAACATCTGGGACAAGAACAGGAGACACACACGTAAGATACTTCACACACACATCTGGGACCAGGACAGGAGAGACACACACACACATCTGAAACAAGAAAAAGAGACAAACACACACCCCTGGGACAAGGAGACACACTTGTGAAGACCCTCATAACCCTTTTAATGTAGTCATTAAGTAAAGCATGTTCAGTGACCCTTCGCTAAGTCCCTCCCACTATCCAGCGGGAGGCCTGTCAGTCTTTCAGAACAAGGACAAAAGGTGTGAATTTCCAAATGCCAATCCGGACAGCAGATATGAACATGTAATTCACATACTGGTACCTAACGTTAGCTAGGTACCTAACTAAGAAGCAAAAAAAAAAAAAGCAGAGGTCAGTGCCCTGGTGGTGAGGCATATCGAGCGTTTCATCACGTAACGGTAACTGTCGTCTTGTTTAGATTGTTGGTAAACATGTAGCCATATGTGGCTAATCGTTTCTGCTTAAAGCTGCCTGTTGTTCTGGGTCTGTCGGTTAGCTTCGAATCCGTGCTATGCACATCTACCCAAACTAACTAATGCAGGTATATCTGTGCACCATCACGTAAATGTGAACATAGCTATATACAGTATACAATATTAACGCATGTACAATAACAGGCATTCTCATACCTGCCCACAAAGCCACCTTAAATACGTGTGCACAAACGCAGAGAGGCAAAAAACAGTCACATGCGTATGCGCGTTTACACCTGCAAATAAATACACTATACAAGTACACGCACGCACGCACAGGGATTATGTGTCCCAAAGGACTAGAGCAAGGGCTCTTACAACAGAGTACAAACTACAATATATCAACCCTCATTTGACTAGAAAGTATAGAAATGCGACCATGGGAAAATAATGGCAAATTCAGCAGATATACAGTACAAATAATGAGAAAGACAAATCCTTGACAACTCCGTTTGCATCCAGGGTCAGAAAATAATATTTCAGTGTAGTTATCTTCAAGCAGACTAGGAAAGCCAAACACACTAGAACAACACTTTCCTCGATGGTCACTGCTAATGTGTGTATACTTGGGTGCAAGGGGGGGGGGGGGGAGTAGAGAACAGTGTGCGATACTATATGGAAAAGAGAAAAGAGTGTCAACCTCTCAGGTGCGGCAAGGGTCTCAAACCAAATCCAGGTTATGTTCTCCCACCACAAGGGGAAATGATGAACTCAAATCGAGGAGTGAGCCTTTAACCAGTCAACCGTTTTCACAGGTTTTACTGCTCCTCAACTAAATGTCCAGCCTTTCCCTTTTGGTTGTGGCTTAAAAAAAAAAACATACAGCTCTTGAGAGATGTAGGAAATCAGAGGTTGGAGGTATTGATCACGTTCCCCCTGGCCTAATCAGGCTGTTAACTGCTATTACACACACACACACACACACACTCTCTTCCCCCTGGAGCACAACAGGAAGCAATCCTATCACAGGTAAACACATCTTTGTCAGTTGGAACTGGGCCTTACTTTCCCAAATTAATTTATATTTTTCTGCCATTACCCCTTTAAACCTCTCATCTCCTCTTATCGCATCCCTCTCTCTCTCTCTCCCTCTCTCTCCTCTGTTCCGTCTATTTACTGTATTTCTCTCTTAATCTGTCTCTCAGAGCCAGAACTCATGCGGTGCTGTGAAAACAGCCACAGGCCAGGCAGTCAGGTGCATTAATACCCACTCAGCAGAATGCCACAGTGAGGCAAATCCCAATTCCATCTCCATCAGAAGCGTGCGGGTGACAAGGGGCTTCCAGGCCGTACAAGCGGCTAGATTATGTACCTGCGACGTGATGCCTGCGACTTCTCTGGCCGTCAGCGACAAGAGGCTCAGTAATCATGCGGAATTAGAGCGCCGAGCCATTTGCCTGTCACCCGTGGTAATTACACGGAAATTGGTGAATTTACATTTATATTAAACGCTTAATTGATTGGAACGAGAGCCGTTGTTCTAACAACTTGGTTAATGGTACATTCAGATTATTTTCCTTGTCGCATTTATTTCCCATTCTCCCAGACGTCTCGTTTTTGTGAATGTCATGTTACTAAGTCGACAGCCATATGCGTGTGTGTACTGTATTGTGTGTGAAAGTGTCTGATGGGCATGCAAAATCGAAACACAGTTAACTAGCGAGAGCATTCCTTTCCAGTCCTTATGCTATAGGGTCGTCATGGGAACATCTATTGAACAAAGGGTTTCCTCCTATTCTATTCATATAGAAAATAAACAAGCAATACAGAGCCGGCCTCTGGGAGAGAATGTAGAAAATTAATAGAGAGTGAAAGGTTCACAGCTGGCCGTAGAAACGTGCTTAGGACACATCAGTTCCCTGATGTTTTGGGGGAGCAGAGTAGATGTTTCATCTAGACTGGATTCTTTCTAGAAAGGTACTGTACAGCCAATGCCAATATACAGCAATGTATGGACGGTGGTCACATGCATGTGAATGCAACTGGTTTTTGTGATTCTGCCCTCTCTCCTTTAAGCAGGAGCCCCGTGGATGGGTTTTTCCTGTATAAAATATGCGTATATTCATGAATAAAGAGAAGGGGCTGCCGAATAGACTGACATGAGCAGATGAATGATTGAATGAGTGACACCTTGAGCTAAACGCATCACAAATAAGATCCGCCGGGAGCGTGTGGGGTGGTGGGCGGCAGTAGTAGGACGATTTGTGCACATGTCTGGACCGCAGCAGACATCAGCTGATCTGCCCTGCCGTTGCGTATCCATGACAACGCTGTCTCCGGGGATGTTGGCATGACAACGGCGCAGAGAGAGAGAAAGAGAAATAAGAGGCAGTGAGAAGAAACTGGAGTAACCAGACAGGAGTATATTTGGAGGGAGGGTGAGCCTTGGGGAATGGGCTGGTTGTGAGAGAGAGAGAGAGAGAGAGAGAATGAATAAGGATATTTTAGGACGGTGTGGCTAAGGGAACACATTTAGCAGCGCCGTGACCTCTGTTTTGCAGCGTGGGCATTAACTGCCATAAAAATAAATCCCTGCCAGACAGCCGCAATGCTCCTCAGCTTCTATCCTTCTCTGCTGCCTCGCAGGCAGGATTACATGCAGAGGCTAAGTTCCAGGTTAGCAGTGAGCTAATTTACAACTGATCAACTTCCCTTCACCTCCTCATGTAAATCGCAAACAAGCTAACATGGCTGTATCGTCACCACCTCTACTTGTGCCCACCCCAGAATCATAACAGTGTATCTCTGCGTTTATAAAGCATCACGACGATGAAGCTGTGGTTTCCCCCCCCCCCCCTCCTCTCTCTGTTCCATGTGGGCCAGATGCAGGGATACAGATTGGGGTGTTTTCCATCTGCCAGGGCCCTAATTCCCTCCTGTCACTCTGTCAGATGGAACACGGGGAGGCTTGTCAGTGCTGTCAATGTCACACCACACCTCATATCTCACTCATTTCCACAGACCACGGGGGTGTAATCCCCAGAGATGAATGCACTGCCCATTCCTCTCTCCTCTCGCCCCTATAGGCTAGTCTGAGCCATGCTACCTGAATAGACAGACCTCGCAAATTAATTATGAATATTGTGTCCTTCTTGGCGAGGCCTTAGACACATGTCAGATAAAAACTATGAATACAATTATTTAGAATTTAACTACGAATTAACAAACAAAACTATTTAAAATGTGAACATCGGTTCTGACAAAGAATCATCTAACATGAACTCCTAAAGACAGACAGACAGACAGACACACTAGCTGAATACTATGGAAACAACCACGCGTGTCTCGATGGCAGCTGTGGTGAGCCTTCCGGCGCGCGACAACAAATATAAAGCAGCCAATCGCGTTGCACATTGCATGGTGCCAGACTCACTGAGACTGTTGGCAAGCGCTACATTATCCAGCTTGTGTACAGGGCTCTCAACCCCGCTGTGGCTTCAAGGAGAAATCCTGCCACACAAACTCACTGGAGATTTAATGACATTGGTCCATAGTAGATTAATACATGAAAATAGAAATTAATAGAAAACGGCAAGTACACAATAAACATGATTGATGACAAAACGCCAAGCCACGTCTCATTTAGCTATAAATACAGCACATAGTCAATGTAAGAAAATCCAAAATAAAGGCTTTTTTTTTTAAACTGGTGCAAAGTAATTTTTCAGAATAATTAGCTAAATTAAGCTCTTAATCAATATCGAAAATTAACCTATGTATCATATAATTGAGGACTAAATGCTGTATAATTAGGTGTAGTAATCAACCATGGTCAAAAGTAACTCCTAATTTCCATTAAAAAGATGATAACACTAAAGTAACAACATGTCATTGTTTTATATACATTTATATAATTGCCATTCACAAATACATTGTTGAAATCCCAATACATTTGATTTGTATTGAGGAGCTACATTCACTCTTTGAGGGCTTGAATCTATGAAGCCGCCAATATCATTCCTGTATTGCCTTTTTGTTATTGGGGCATACTGTACAACTATTACACCAGAAAACATACACACGCGTGTGCACACACTCAGAACAGAGGTATGTTAGAGGCCGTTATAACAAGAGGAACCATACATTGTAGAGAGGGATGCTCTTCATGGGTTTGTAGTGCTTCAGGGGATCCATCTTATACAGGTGGCGGTCTGTAATCAGAACAGCCCGGTCCTCCGCCTTGTGGAAACGGTTGATCTGGGAAACACAAAGGATCTCATCACTAACTGAATGTATGCAATCATGCTTGCGTGCGTGCGTGCACACAAGCATGTTTGCATACATTCACAATGAGTGTGTCTAAAGGAAGAAAACACTCATAGTTTAGTAGTTGTAGGTCACGATTCTATTGTTCCTCCACTGTTATTGTGTACACGCATCCGGCTCATCATCTGCCAATACTGGGTTAACATATTCAACTACAGGGGCTGCCCTCTGTTCAGTTCAGCTTATATCTGTGTGTACGGTACATATATAACGTATTTTCCTTGCACTGTTTCGTCAGTCCCTCAAGGCCACACTACCTTGCGCACGTTCCCGGAGAAGAGGACTCTCATGAACTTGTCTTTCCTCTGCAGCTCGCTGGAGACCAGAGAGAAGGAGGAGGCTGTTTCAGGGCTGTCTCGCTTCTGTCAGGGACACAGAGAGGCACAGAGACGCTGTTGTGGTTTCTTGGAAAACCTGATTAACTGAACATCAACTCTCTGAAAAGACAACTCTGGACCCTTTACACAGATGTGTTAAGATAAAGACAGCTGCAACTGTCTGTGCGAGTAGCATTTCAGTGCTACACTGAAATTAGCAATTAGCAAGCATTGGCAATTCCATTGGCTAATGGTCCCTTTTCAAACAGGTGTCACAGCAACACAGGTGTTGCTCCTAACATTGATTATAAGTTAAAGGCAGGGTTAGTTATTCTCAAGAACGCTTGCTAACTTCAATTCAATATCCCTCCGCAGCGCCACCTCACTAATTGAAAACGCATTGTGAAGCAAAGCGTAGTACTATTGCTTTGTTGTTGTGAGCGGTGTTCGCCACTTTATTTATGTTCCTATTTACAGAGTCAGGGCTGTGTAGAAGTAACTGATTATTTTATCAACACGCACAGAGAACAGTAAGATAGCGAAATGCGAGAAGATATTTGGTGAATTTGACTAAATGTGTATTAGTTTACAATTAGCTTGCAATAGCTGAATATACCTAGACTAGCTTTTGTTTAGATGGAGTGTCAGTCTAATGTAGCCTAGCTTGAACACGTACACTATTCTTCTCTCAATGTACTCACCAGGTAGTTTCCTTCCCAGGCCCTCTGGAGCCCAAGATCAGCCCTCTGGCCCTTAAGGGCCTCCAGTGTGGCTACCTTGGCCCTCACCTGCAAGAGCTCCTCTGGAGACAGGCCTTTGATCAGCGTCCACGCCCACCACCTTGAGGTGCATGCACACACACACACACACACACACACACAGAACACATTGATAAACATAAACAAAGGGAAATTGACTCTTTCCCCTTCAAGGCTAGTGCTCGATGTTGTGATGTGCGCACCCCATGTACTTCACCTGCAGGGGGCGACCCAGCAGGTCATACTTTGAACTCTGTTTCACTCATCCTGACACGTGACAATGTTAAAGACAAACAGAAACTTGTTGCGACTTGAGACAAACTGGGCCCGTTGAGCTGAACAAATAAATAAATGAAATAAACCATTGGGATGAAAGGAATTGATAAGGCTTTGATGGACCCAGGAAAATCAATTCCCAGTAAGGATCCAAGGATGAAGGAAACCTTTGTAAGAAAAGGGCTTAGCTGGGTGTATAATAACACCGGGGGCAATGGTGGTCTCATGTTTCCTCTATAGCTTAGGCTCAGTTCATTCTTAATTGGTTTAGTTCAAAATATTAGTTTTCTCGGCTATCTTTCATCGTTGACATGCTACACTAGGAAGCAATAATGCTTTACATTCAGCCTTGAGTAAAGAGACCAATGGACACACATATTTAACGTAAGAACACAATATTTTCTCTATTCTACACTTAAAATAAAATAAAAATCCTATTCTGCTCTTATGTACTTAGCACTTTAGTATTATGCACTTTTAATATATTGACGTGATAGTAGACTGATAACAAAATGCTGCAACTATTCTGACATAATATTGGTTGCTCATAGTTACTGGTGTATGACCTGTCCAGCTAATGACAAATGTACTACATGTAAGTCACTTTGAATAAAAGCATCTGTTAAATGCCATAAATGTAAATGTGGTCTTTTTTCCCCAGTGTGACCTATACGCAATATATTAATGTGGCGGGTCAGTGTCAAACAGCTGCTTAACCAACAACTCCCTACGTGAGTCAGTACCTGTTGTAGATGCTCCTGAGACCCTCCTCGAACCTGCGCAAGACTTTGGGGGGCATGGGCCATTTGACGTGCTTCCCGTAGTCCTTCATTGAACGCACGTTTTTGAAGCGCCGGTTGACCTCGCGGATGTAAGATTTGACCTTGTAGCGGCGGTAGGCTCGCAGAATGACGAGCGCTGCTCTCATTCGCCGGTATCGCATCCTGGCTATGGTGCCTCTCCATACCTGCAGACACAATATGACAAGTTATTTGAAACGGGTGGAACAATTCTTAAGGTGGGTAACTGCAGTACAGTGTTTTGCCACAGGAGGAGCACTATGGAATACTGCCATAATCATGCAGAATTGATAGTGAGGGACTCTGCTACTGGGTTTTATTTATTTAGTAGGCTGGGCATGACTAACAAGGTTATCTTAGGCTAAAGTACTGGTAGTTAAATCTGTTTGGCAGGCCAAACAAATATGGCATCTGCACTGAAACCAATTGAACATTGGGATGAAACTGAATGAAACTGAAATTTTTTATTAGGTGGGTTTGAAATTAAATACCAAATATTTTGATACATAGAAGTTCCAAATTATTTAATTAAATTCATGCAACAATAGTTTCTAAATCCCCAAAATACATTGCATTATTCCTGCAGAGAAATACATGACTTAACAGTAATATATTAGATACATTGTAAATCCAACACGGTAAAAGGGTTAATGCACATCTCGGTGCTTGTAATATTTAAACACGATGCATGTACACTGAATAAAGACCCTCTAGTCTGCCTACAGTATAACCAAGCATAAGCAGACCAGCTATCAGACCCTCTAAAATGTGAATAATGGATGTTTGTGGGGCCCATGGGAGACATCATTGCTGGTCTGCCCCTACTAAACACCATATGGTCCCCTTTCACTTAATACAGCCTCTCTCGCACAGGCACAATCTTACAAGTACAGTATATTTACCTCCTTTGTTAACCAAGCAACCACTGTCACCAGCAAGTGTTGTGTACTACCGTGATGCTAAATAATCAGAGATAAATATTTAATCTTTAAGTGAGAGCAAGGAGAGAAGAGAAAGCATTTACATATTTACTGTGGAGGAGGCTGGTTTACCTGTGAGGAGAATAGGGGTATACCAGAACAGTACTCCTATGTATATATTATATTTGTGATGCAGATTGCTATCATTTAGCTAATGTTAAACAATACATTCAGACGTAAAGAGAATTAAAAAGGGGGCTATCCTTTGACAAACTCCCACTGTGTGAGTAAATAATGAAAGCTAGAGCTTAACTTGCCCTGGTGCTGAACCACAGAGAAGCCCATTCAGGCAGAAGGCTTGGTAATACAGTACAGTACACAACACAATATCTCAGAAGAGGATTCTCAAAAAAAACAAGAAAAGTGCTTTGGTTTTATATAATCATTAGTAGGGATAAGCAGTAATCTTAGCTCAGCTGTCCCATTCTGAGGAACCTTGTAAATCCCTGCAGGAGTCTTTTAAAAAGGCAGGTTATGTAACCTCTGAGCCCGTTTCCCCACTACACATTAAAAGCTGTGGCTCTCTGACAACCAAACTATATATATGTACAGTATATAACCATTTATATATGTACAGTATATAACCAGATAAATGCACCAGGAAATAGTGGAAGGTCTCAGTCATGTCAAAATAGATTAAATAATTGTGTTTTTTTTTTTTTTTTTTAGATGTTTCAAGCAACGCTAACGTACAAGCAGCCACCCAATGCCAAATATAGACCTTGTGATGCCCGTTTTACTGCAGTGCTAAAAGTCTCACTTGGCCATTCTTTGGTTACTGATGGCTGTACTCTCATATCCTGCATTTCCTCCTAGCTGCCCTGGTTGCCTCATTCATAATGGATGAGAACGAGCAGAGTGGAGCGAATCCATATTCATCACTCTAATCGACCTCCGAGATAACCCGTCCACATGGCTGGGGCGACGACTCAAGTCAACATGAGAAGAATGCCTGGCATCGACCCACAGTCCTGATTGTAACTGACACCAGTTGTCTTTGGTTAGCTACGTTCTTATCACTATTATAGTGAAATGGCATTTTAGGACCATCCCAGATTGTTGTGGGATGGTGATGCGACATTGTATTCACGAAGAGCCAAGGGGGATTATGGGAGTGCAATCAGTGCAGTTGGAAACTGCTGAAGTGTGAAGATTGTATTTACTGTAATTGCCATATCTGGGTCCTTATGTTGCCTTCTTCATTTTCATTTCACTGGTATTTAAAAAAGGAAACAAATACAAGATGGCTTTCACGTTTTTATATTGCGTAGACCTATTTTCACTGCATGGCTTTATTGATGATTCTGAAATTAAGGTTACTTTCACGCACCTTGCATTTTCAAACACGTGAACTTTTTTTTTTCCTGATGGTTAAAATATTAATCAGCGTTTCTTAAAGAAGAGATCCAGTTCATAATAAAGATCAATTGGCAACAGCCCTTAAATATCCTTCAGCATTCTCCCCAGTTTTTAGGCTGCCGTTCGGGAAATAACTTCATACTTAATAAATTACAAAACATTGTGTTTGATATCCTTTATGTGCCCATCTGTCCTTGAGGGAGATGCCTATCCTACACTAGTTGCTTTTTAATAAAATACACTGTCAAATTCATTTTGACACATTACATTAAACTCAAATGCGTGGCTTGATTAGTTTTCAAACTGAATCTGCAGTTTTAGGCACAACATTTCCAGAAGCTTTAATATACCTTTCTGTAAGAAAGAGAGAATAAATAGCAAGTAACTGCATTTTAAATGAATATCTAATAACACAGCCTACATGTTTATTATTGATCCAGAGGTGCAGTAGCAATAGAGATGGTAAACGAGTAAAAAGCCTAAGAAAACTATACTTCTTTGGCAGTTCTAACATATCCAACACACAGTGAGCTCATCATATATATATATGCCCGGCCTGTTTTGTGCACACGATTAGCACCATTGTAAAATCAATAGCTTTGTTTCTCTGCAATAGAAATGATCAATTAACATGTAAATGAAGAAGGAGGGAGAAGCACAAGTGCAGATATAATCTACGTCTGTTGTCTTCAGGGGCCTCATTAAGATGTATGACAGGTGGGCGAGTGGGGGAGAGGAAGGAATCGTGATGTGGCATGCATTTGGGCATACACACGCACGTACACACACACACGTTGTGCTGCGTTAAGGACGGAGACACCCTGGATGATGGCCTGGCTGGGGAGGATGAGACTCGGGGGACCGTGGATAAATCAGTCCAATAACAAGGAGTCTGCCCGCCCGCCCGCCCTGTCTCCCCCGGCCAATAACGGCCGCCTGATCATTCTTTTAGAGACTGGGCCATCGTGGGGGCCGCTCTCACTGTGCTCTGGGGCCGCAGGATTTACGAGCTCATCAGAGCCAGATTGGGGATCTTTCGCTCTCAACAAAGTGGGACAGATTGCTGTGGCTCTGTTAAGGCGGGGGCTGGCTGCTTGGGAACGCACGGTGGGTAAAAGCCTTCACAAATCACACATGCCAGGGCAATGGGCGGATGCGGAGAACGCAGATGTGTTGGGATACCGCGACTTCCTTAGCGGAACCAAGCATTACGGTCGTGTTCAATGACAGCAGCTGCAATAAACAGGCCTTGGTGTAATAGGAATCCCTGCAGTGTGGGCTGCTTTGTCTGCTTTTGAAAAAGGTCTGAACCTATTATTCACAAACAATAACAACGCCAACCGCTGACTGTTTGTTATTTGTCAGGGTGGTGGGGGGATACATCACCCCAACAACATGGAAAGACAGATAAGCTGGTCTACGCGCTTGACACGCTTGACTGCTAACCAAATGCTGAAGAGGCATGTTCAACCTTCAACCTCGGGGGACACAATGGGCCGGTGTAGCCGTGACCTGCCCCATACACAGGCCAGGCGGAGGGAGGCTGAACCAAGCCCTCAGCGTGTGACACGGCTCGGCCAGGACGCAACACATTCAGCGCAGGTCGTCAAAGGGGGAAAGTGGGCCACGGCGCCCGTGGAGATTAGCATAAATCAATACAGCGCTTGGGTGAGCAGCACATCCACCGCCAACAGCACCAGACACAATTTCCCCCCTCCTCCCCTAGCCCCAGTAACCCTTTACACTACACTCATAATGTAACCTATTACTCTACACTCATTTAAGAAACTTTGCTCCAGGGTAGCAAAGCGAATGCGCTCAGGCAGAATTTCAACAATGGCGTCTAATTAAAAGAGACAGTATTGAAGATGAAATTGAACGGCTCTAGATTGCCCATCTATCAGTTAGATGCAAAGGGTGAAATAGATTGGTGTATTGTCGTTGGTCAGCAATTTAGCCCTAGAATGGACAACTCCCTTTCTGCACCGCTCAGCTCAATGGACGCACACCATTACATACCTTCAGACAACACAATGCCATAATGACAACAAAACGATTTGCAATTAGACACACAATTCTTAAAAGCCATACAAAAGAATGGAAAAGAAATAGAGAAGAACCAGAGGGACTAAACAGTTTTTTAAAAATTAATAAGAAATTGCAGTGAAGCAAAGCGGTGGCTCAGGGCCAAACATGAGATGTGATCGTGACTCCCATGGATACAGTCTATGTTGAGGATATTCTTAAACGACACTGCGGAGTATGAATTCTGTCAATATGACCTCCAAAGTAATGGCTTTAAGAAATGTCCTAAATGTTTTTTTTTTTTTAATTCTAAACCCCCAAACAAAACAAAAAAACATTAAAATCAAATGTGTTGGTATATTGTTTGCTAGAGATGCTACACATCAATGGAGACGTAATGCCACATCAAATATATCAAAATTAATAAATACAATCTTAAGGATGAACCGGAGAGGTCCTGCAAATCAAATATCGCTATGCACCCATTGCGCAGAGAAAACGTAAACAGCAGTTATTACAAATTAAATTTAACAAACAATTAGATCTGGTACGGTGCACACATCTGAGCTGTTATGTAGCGGAGATCTCAGATACTGCGCTCCCGTTTCTCCTTCTGATGCCTAGAAGGAGACAGATCAGTTCTAGACAGTTAAGCAGAGAACAGCCCAATGGGGCAACCAAAGAAGTGTCATGCTGTTAGCAACAGGGCTCATTAGGACTAGTCCAGGATTACCCACTCAACACACACTGTACCAGCATCATATCTGTTGCCACAGCAGGGGCTCATTCCTAATGCACAAGCGTCTGGAACAATCAAAGCGCTTTAAATAGCGTTTAACTCCTGCACCGACATTCCCTCCTCTTCGCTTGCTCTCGCCTCGGGAGACTCAGGAACGCATTCAACTCGGTGTGCCTGATAACCCCACAGCTACAAACGGACACGGGCAAAAGCTTTGAGAAGCAATTAAAATGTGGGACTCATAATAGGCAGGGGGGCTGGGGGGGTCCCTCTACCTGTCAGGGCTCAGATGAGCGCTAGCCGCCGCCCCGTGACGGACGCCTGGGCAAAAGCGTATGAAATATTAATTTATAACACAGCAAGATGGGGGTGGGGGGAGCAACTGAATGTGTGTTGGACCGGGAAGGGGGGCTTTGTTTGATATGCCGGCCTATGCATCTCTGTGGGCCCAGCTAGTGCAGCGTATCCATTCACCACACGGAGCAGGCTGCTCAGCAGTGTGTGTGTGTGCACATGTGCGTGCGTGCGTGCGTGCGTCAAGGCCCAGTTTCCTGCCAATGTGTGGCTGGGACGACCTCTGTGTATTGCCATAGAGCTGCTTCAGAGAAAGCCCACAGAGAATGCACTAAGATGAAGGGAGCAAGACAATGAGAAGGAAGCAAGAAAGGAGAGAGAGGGAGAGATTTGTTATATTTATAGATACATATAGATAGATACATAGGTATATACACAGTATGCAGGCTATGATAGAGCGAGAAAAAGAGAGAGAGAGAGAGCACTGAAATGAGACCGTTCAATGTCCCTATCCCTCTTCACCTACCCATTTCCACCCTGCCCCCTGAGAGAGGTTATGCTAATTTAAGGGGGTAAAAGTGGGCCTTCTGCTAGACGAGGACATTGTGTTCCCTCGGGGAATGTTGGGACAACTCCTCCAGTTCAGCGGAGCTACGACGGCCCGCTAGCACACAAAACAAAACACACACACAGTCTTCCTTTTATGTCCAGAGGAAACACAGGAGTGGGAATGGTGTGCCGTGACGGCTGCGTGAGGCAGGATTGTGTATCCGGTACTGATAAGGGGGTTGTGCTTGGCACAGGGGACCTGGCTGGGTCTTCTCTATTCATGGGAGGGTCAGGGGGAAGACAAATACAAGGGGTAATGCTATAGCCTGCTAGCTTGCTAACGTGTCTATGTGGCCAATTAGGCCTGCATATCAATTTGCAAAAAGTTACACGCGCCTCCATCAGAGTGCTGACATTGGCCCAGGTCAAGACCAAATAGGGCCTCTCTCCATTCATCTGTGTTTGCCATTTCTTCGGGGGATGTCCGTGTGGTCATTAAAGGCAGCCCATCCTATAGATACAAGTGTTAGATAGGAGTCCCTTAGGGAGTACTGGAGGCTGAGCTGCTGGGGTCAGCCCACCGCTGTTGATCAATACAGGGGTCAACCAATTAATCCCCAGGAGGGGTTTATTTGGCTGGGTGACCCTTTCTAGTCCGACAGCTGCAGACTGAAGTGGTTCCCTAGGGGACAGATCACGGGATGCAGGATAGTTTGGAGGAATTTGCTCACATGAACGGAACGCCGTGGCTTCAAAACTCATCGGCCTATTCAAATGCTGTTCTTAGAAGCTTCCAGGAGTGAGCTAGCCTTCCCTAGATCTTTCTCATTTCAATAGACAATGTCACCACTGGCTCGTCATCTCTGATCCCCCTGCCTGCCAGAGGAATACATAAGAGTGTCCAACAGATTTGCATATTTTGACAGATGGAATGCCGTCGCTGCATATTCCACATTTAAGAGCTCATTTCCCCCTAAAACCCAGTCACTTTGGCCTCCTATGCTAATATTACAGTGTATGCACTGTAATCACACCTACATGCCAGCATTGCCACATGGAGTGTGACAACCAGTGTAGGGTACTAATGTATTCAGAGTGGCCTAACTAGTTTGACTGTTCATAGTGTAGTAGTGACATTTAAAAACAATACAAAAGGAAGCATTATATTGCCGTACGACTAAGTCACACAAACGTCATCATAAAAACATAAGCTATACATACCCCTTATGAATTTTATATTTTTGTGAAAACTTGAAAAGCATCAATTCACATTCACTAGAAATATGTCCCAAGACACAGAAGGAATGGAAAATAAAAAGTAAACTAATAATTAAATACAGTTAAATAAGCTACAGTCAAAGAGCTTACAGAAGCCAATCTTCACCCAACATAGTCGTTTCTACATCCTTCTTGGTGTTATTTACATGCAAAAAAACAAACATTTCCACAGAGAAGCTTGCAATTGGGTTTGAGTTGCACACAGATATTAGAATCAGTGTCAGTTCCACTTCAAGAACCTTGGAGAAATCTGTAGTGTGGATCACGACAACTTATCCACCTCAAATCGTAGCCAGCAGCGGTTGTGTGGGTGGAAACAGAGGGAAGAATACTAAAAAGACACAGTCCAGTCCAAAAATACCTCACTACTAGCTAAATAATGGAGAGCTTATGTCTTTATTTTATGTGCATTTGTGCATTTCTTTTTCCCCCAGTAATGGGAGTTATTCATATGCAGAACAAGGGTTTGGTGCATTTCCATGCAAATGAAACAAGGGACTATGAACAAGATAATACGAACAAGAACCAGACGATTGTCTGTTTGTTAACATCAGAGTCAGACACAAGACACAGTTTCATCACATGCTTGACGTGATGGGCTTGTGCCAAATAGTACAAACAAGGATCAGAAGAAAAACATATTCCAATAATAAGTAGGAAAGCTGGCTGTTGTTCTCCACTTTCGTTGCCGGTTCTCCAACTCACACAGTAACACACAGTCATATCAGAAGTTAATGTCTAAGCTTGTTTACTTACAAAGATGTATTATGGGTGTTTTCCTAACCAGTAGGACAACACTAGGTGGGTGAGAATCAAGGGTAGACAGCCTAGGATTATCTTCTTCGTGTATTTGTCCGGTTGGGAGTAACCATCACAAAGTCACGGTACCATTTAGAGCCTTGCTATGTTTTTCTCAGTCAGTTTGTCTAACATACATGCCTACAAGTCAAGAAGGCTTGTAACTGTTTCTCGCCGCTCCGCCACCTCAAAAGTTCCAAATATTTGATCTCTGAGGTGGACTGGTATGTTCCCGATTTGTGAGAGAGAGCCATACCTTGTAGAGGAAGAGGAAAATTCTCAACTACTGTACCCATAAGATTTCTAAGAACCATACCTTCTGGAGGAAGAGGACAATTCTCAACTACTGTACCCCTAAGATTTTTAAGAACCATACCTTCTGGAGGAAGAGGACAATTCTCTGCACCATCGCTGACCGCTGGTCTTCCAGACTGAAGAGTGTCCGTGGTGTGCGGATGAAGACCTTGGTCTTGCCGTAGGCCACGTCGTGATCAAAGCCACAGTTCTGCAGGAGCCCCCTGACTGCGTCCTTGTCTGACGGCTGGTCGTGGTGCGGCCATGTCAATGTTGAGATCATCTTATACCTGCAGGATGGAGGTGGTGCCATTATCGCAGGCTGAGTGGACTGGATGGCATAATGTAAGCACAATGAGATACATACTGAGATACATTTTAGATTAGCACAATGACCATCTGGACAGTTGGGCTATAGCCATTATCACGCTGCGATACAGGTCTACTCTGAAGTGCATACAAAGGACTGGTTGACCACAAAAAGACAAAGGTAACAGAATAAGATGCACTTGAAATCAGATATACTCCAACTGTTCTGTGTCTTGTCTTTTCATTGTTATGCTATGTTATGTTATGATCTCCCTTGTAAAGTAATAGTTTGTTTACCGCATTCACACTGAAGTGGATACGGGTAATATTAATATGGACAAATATAAGGCAAAACATCAGAATGACACTTCTGTTTTATATTGTGGTAATGTGTTTTCTGCGTTTCTGCATTTCTGCATTTCAGCTGTATTTCACAGCTATAGAAAAAGTCATGCTACATTTTGACCATTACTGTTGCTGTAAAAGCTGTTCCAACACATTATGTGACTATTGGGTGTTTGCTATAATAGCGAGTCTGGGGGAAAAAACATTTCAGCAAGAACACAAAACAATAAAAGCTACAAAGCAATTTGTTTCTAGACACAGAATGGATCACCATTTTCTACTGCATCAACTGCCGAATGCTTTCTGTGATAAAGTACAGAAGTTTACTGGGTCCTTCGGTTGTCAAATCTGGGCTTGAAATAGCACAGAGCATTTCGGCTGGCTGGTTATTTAGACGTGTCACCACAAATAATGCACAGATTTTTTTTTCTTTGACATTACTGAGTCAGAGAACATGACAGTTAAAGATGCCCCAAGGGAAGTAGAGAGGACTGCAATGAACAAAAATTTTGGAATCGAGATAACTTACCAGCAGGGCAGTGCTGGGTTTCTTAGCTCTAAGCTAGAGTCAGATAGACTAAGGCCAAAACAATTTTCCTTGTGTGTGTGTTGTGTGATAGAGATAGAGACAGATACAGATAGACAGACAGACATATCTAAAGTGCAGCGGTTTGGTGCAGTGCATGACATTTGTGCTGTCGCATCACTATTCTCTAATCCTCAACAGGGAAATATGGGGCGACATGTCTGACTCCACAAAACCATCTGCACATAGCTGACTGACTGTACCCAGGACAAATCAATCTGAGCTATTCACTGTCTTTCTCTGCTTCAATGTCTAGTTCTGGTACTGTATGTTCTGGTTGGACTAAGACTGAACAAATGTTATCACGGCAGCTTTTGTGTGAGCTATTTGAGGCAAGGCATCAAATCATGTAAACGCTGCTTGTGAGCACAAAGACACAGATTGGAAGAGTTAGAGGTTGGTTACATCAGCTATTTGAGGCTATGAATAAACCATGTGTTATTGAGAGGGTCACGACACTATGTACCGCAGTTGTTTGGCTAGTTCACCACGCTGTGAAAACAAACAACTTTTCCTTTTCCTTCGATATGCACGGAATCGGCTCAACAGCATTTCACTACAATGCACGTTTCAACTGTTTCAGTGGGGGAGTGTGCAGGCAGAGCTGTGGGTTTACAATGGACATGTACTGTAGAAATGCATGAAAGCCTAAGAAGGTCAGGGAGTAGATTATCGCGGCAACAAAACAATGTTTTTAACCCTTTAAAACAACCTGACCCAGTCAAGCGTGTTTCAAAATGGCGGTATAACTAGATGAGGTGATCAAAACAATTGTAGCAATGTCGATTGGTTCAGCGCTGTCCAATAGATTCAAAATTAACCAGAGGTCTACGCCAAGTAGGAGGATACGACTGCGAACACTTCCCAATGGAGCGTGACCAGACCATATTCACAAAGTGAATAGGTTAGTAAACGCGTACATTTTTGCTATGAAGTCAGACGTTTTAATATTGGAGTCAATGGGGGTGACTTTTGTAGCGCTACGGTTAGTGTGTCATTATCAAATTAGTTACTTAACACAAGAAAAGCCACAACAAATGATACATACATACATACATACATACATACATACATACTGTACATACATACATACATACATACCAGTATACAGTGGAATGAGATATAATTAGGTTAAAATCTAATTGGGGGAGTTATCTTAGAGGCTATGCCAGCTCAGAAGCTACGTTAGCTTGGAGGCTGTCACTGTATCTGTGAGGCTACCTCTGCAGGAAACGGGGGTACGTCTGCCGGTAGGCGAAGCCAGCGCGCCGCACTCTGACGTTCTCCAGCAGCCCCAGGTACTCCACCTGGTGGCGGCAACGCTCCTGCTCGAAGAGCAGCGGAGATTTGACCTCGTTGGGCTTGATGCAGCGCACGTAGTATGGCTCCTGCACGGGGCCACAGGGAGAAATTAGGATGGTAGCATAATAAAAATACAAAATAAAGCTTTTTAGAATTTTAGATGTCTATATCTAAACAATTGTACCATAGCAACACTCGTCAGTCATGGCTATATGCTTCGCTGCTCAAGGGCACTGTAAAAATGTCAGCGATTGTACGCTAATACACTTTGTCAAATGCAGCTAGTCGGCCCGCAAGCCGACTAGCTGCTGTACTGTGCGCGCGCTGACAGAATTATCCGCTGTTTCTACACAGCGATGTGAATGTACTGTAAATGGGAACACAAACAAAGTGGTGCAGACCGCACCAGACAACACTATCCCAGCCTTGGCAATGTGTTTCCAATGTGTGGGGCGGAGTTTCTAAAGAAGCACCCAATCCCTGCAATAAAGGGATAGGTGATTTTGTTTTGATTAGAGTTCTAATATCAACCAGCTTTCTCCAGAATGACTGAATATACCTTTAAGCCTTTAATGAAGCCTCTACATCACTGCATAATCAATAAGCCACCACATCTAGTAGAGGGCTTATACATGAGGATCAACAAGTTCCTTCTCAAACCTTCTTGATCCACAGCCGTGAAGAGACACCCCCCCCTTAAAAACTGTAGTCACATACAAACCAAGATAATAGTAATATATGGCCAAGATAATAGTAAAAGTCCATTACACACACAAACACGCGCACACACACACCTTGCTGGCCAGGTTGTCGACCAGGGAGACCATGGAGTTCTTGAAGAGCGTAGCGGCCGTCAGGGGACGCTTGGTGACCTCTGAGATGCCTAGCCTGCCCTCTGGCCACATGGACTTCAGCACCCTGTTGGAGCTGGAGAGGTACCACAGGGAAAACGCAGTCTTTATGGTTCACATAAGGTAGCTACCGTGCGCACACACACACACGCAAGCACACGCATGCATACATGCACACACACCACAAACATTTTACCCAAAAATGGAACAGTGGCAGACATGGGCAGAGAATGG
Source organism: Typhlichthys eigenmanni (assembly GCA_027564635.1). Classification (NCBI taxonomy): domain Eukaryota; kingdom Metazoa; phylum Chordata; class Actinopteri; order Percopsiformes; family Amblyopsidae; genus Typhlichthys; species Typhlichthys eigenmanni. The sequence continues at coordinate 21,730 of JAODUK010059279.1, forward strand.
GCATAGAACAGAGCAGGAGATCAACTGTGCCTTGCCGTGTCTCGTAAGGCTGCTGTGTACTCAGTAGAGGAGTGTGTTTGTGTGTTTCTTTCGTTGTATCTGCGCACGTGCTTACCTGTTGTATAGCAGCCTCTTGAAATCCTGGAAGAGTGTGTCCTTGTTCTTATCAATGAAACCCACCACAGAGTACCTGGAAATAAAGGTCAATCAGACGCACACTGTTGCTGCCAAATATCGTTACTGTGTGAGTTCTGTCTGGTCTAGTGGGTCTAGCACTGTAGTACTGTATTTGTAGCTTCATTACGGTAATTTACCGTTTTAGGTGCTGTGTGTAACTGTACGACTGCCCTAGTTATTTTAGGAGGCAGAATATCATTTAGATCAACTAAAATGTTACCTTAAAAACTACATATCACAGTTGCATGCTTCAAATGTGATCCTGCTTTCAGACCACTCAAATACAGGCATATCCATTTGTCCGCAAGGTCACATAAAGCCAGCAATTCCCTCCTCCCAGTCTTCCAGCCCTGCCATCAAAGCACTACTGCTGTATGTTTGCAGGCCATTTAGTGATGAAGCTATTCAGCAGTAGGCCGGCTGAGGCCTGGGAGCGTTGAGCTGAGTCAGTCAAACCTTGTGAGTCAGGTCCTCTAGCTGTGGCCTTGTGCCTCCGCTGGGTGGAAAACATTTAAGACTCTCACACGGCCTCCAAACACTGCTCTAACAAGGCACTTTGCAGGGGCCGATCCCATGTCATGGCTTCATTTGAATGGTCTCCAATAGGGGTTGGGAATTGTACCGTTAATGTTCTCAGGGCCTGCCATGCCATGAAGACATCATTACATTGTGTGTGTGTGTGCATATACTCTATTTGTATATGTGCGTTTGCATGATTTTACATGATGGGTTTCTGGGTTCATGTGTTTCGTAAGATGATTGATTCCCGCTGGCTAGGTCTGTCTTGTAGAAATTGCCTAAAGAGCTGCAGATAAAGCAAGCATTGTGTGACACTGATAACATCTGTACATATTGACTTGATTTCAGCAATAAGACCCATGTTTTCATTCTTATTGTCATCCCAACGCACAGCATTCTCCAAGACGGTGTGGTGAAAAAGAAATCATGTCTCCTAAAAGAAAATAACTAAAAAATGAATTGGCAAAGGCAAGCATACTCACTGTACATCTCCTGCATAGTGCTTGATGCGGAAGTCTCTGTCAAACTCGAGACTTTTGTCAGTTGGTGAGAGCTAAGCAGGGAGGAGATGAAGAATGTTATTCAATTTGTAGGGTTTATTTTACTGACCTGACAAATTGAAGGATGAAAGTAGTACTTTGTATCAAACTATGTTTTTGGCAGGGATAGACTGCTTGCTAGAGCTCACAAACAAACTCCATCAGAAGCTCAGCAACACACATTGAAAAGCATTGCAAAGCCTAGGGCAGAGAGAATATACGAGAGGTTCCAACAGACGCCACTTCCTCATTTGATTCTTGGAAGGGGGGGTGCGACGTTTCACCCTTCACGCAGACCAGAAAGACCATGCAAGTTAATGAAGAGGTCCACATATTTCACCATACTATTATTGCTCATTATTTATCTCTGGGGGCGTTAATGGGTATTTTGAGTATACCATTAATTCCCAGATACCTATGATCAATCTGAGGCCGTGTGCAAACTGCTTTGAGGTAAATTTACTGTGTTTTAGGCCATGCATGGTAGATTTAGCTGTCTGGCCGCTGCTTACATCAGCCATGTCACCCTCTACAGCAAAATTCCGCTGGTGACACCCACTTCAGAAGCGCTCCATTTTTGCTTCCATTGAAATGCATTACAATGCTCTATTTTTTATTTTATTAAAATCTTTGCCTAGGGCATGGTTGTTGTGTGTGGGTATGCACCACTTTTTTTATGTTCCAATTTACGAAGCCAGGGCTGTGCAGGAGTACCATTTAATTGTTTCAGCACACACAGGGAATGGTAAGATAGAGAAATGCAAGGAGATATTTGGTCAATTTAACTAAAGGTTTTAATCTTACAATTAGCTTACAATGGCTGACTATACCTTACCATGCTGATCAAGTATCCCATGTTATGGCCTCATATTAGTTTATTTGTTGGTTGGTTGAACAGACACTCTTAATAAACCATAGATTGGGTTTAATTACATTTGGTAGTGGATGGCCATGGGACAACGACAAAGCATTGAGATTTTGATGGTCAACATATCAGGAGAGAAAACACAATTTACTAACAATTAGTTGAAGATTTTCTGACACTGAATAAAAGATAAGGACTAAATAGCTTACATTTATGTCTTGCAACAATTATTTTGGTGGTAATGTGGTCGTTTTCGGTGAAGCTAAGTGGTCTATTGAGTGCCCTCCAATTCACCTATGTACAGACATTGTTTCAACTCCGCAACAGAGCCTCCTGTCTATTGCTCCACCCAGGTTGGCATAAACCCAAAGAATGATCCGACCCTGGTCTGCTTGGCTCTTGGCATCAGGGAGCTGCAGGGATAGATGAGGAAGTGGTGCAGAAAACACCAACACTGCCAGGTGGCGTGAAACGTGGACTCACTAGCAATACAGAAGGGGGCGGGGGTGAGACTGTTGTTCATGCTAGGAGATGCGGGACAGACGAATAAAGGGTTGAAACAGGATGGTGCAAGCAGGACAGCTAATGAGCCAAGCAACAGGACACCATGAGATAGAAAAGAAGTCAACAGGGAAGGAAGAAATGGGGGGGGAAGGGAGGGCAGTATTTAAATAATTGCTTGTGAAAAATAAATGAGGTATGTGTATGCATGTTGCTGAGGCTGACATCTGCATGTAGGCCAATTAGCTAGAATGCAGGGAAGGAAGGAAGGAAGGAAGGAAGGAAGGGAGAGACGGAGGAAGGAAGGATGCAGAGGACTGCCGCAGCTCTAAATAGCACTGTGTCTCTCCACTGTCTGCGGAGGACAGCCTTGTGATGCAGATTTGTAACGCAAGCGTCGTTGCGGCTTGTCCATTCAGTCCGCGTCTGCAATTGCATCCCAGACAACTGCAGAAGACACGCCGGTGTTACACAGACAAGCCTGTCAGCGGCAGTACCACACCACCACCAGAGGTCCCACACAGGGAGGGGGGGGGAAAGAAAGGATGGTGGGAGAGGGTGCAGGCTGCAGATAATATCCTCGCTCAAGGGCACAGGGGTATTAGCATATTTACACACAAGGACACAGCTACAGGAGGAATACAACGGAGGTAATTAGCAGAGTATACAGTGTCCAGACACCACTGGTCAGACAGACAGAGGCATTTACACACATAAATAAACAAACAAAGCACATTCAGACACAAACCGTTACACAGCTGGCTCATAACATAGACAGAGGACACCGTACATGCTACTACTAGTGATTTCATGTTTGTCATCCCGATTCCATTTCTGAGGTCTGCACAAACACCATGTTCTCTTAGGTGTGCTCCGTGCAGAGCATAGGATGACTCATTCAAGCTCTCTCTCTCTCTCTCAACAAGAGAAAGAGCAGTCCCATATGAGAGGCGCTGGGATGCTGTTAACAAGACAACACCTCAAAGACAAAGACGTCCTCACAAGGCAGAAATAAACACTTCGCTGTCAGCCCAGGTTCACGCTCTCAAACTAAAAACAACTCCATTCGAAAACGCCTCGCTCCCCTTGCAATTCGTGCTTGGAAGAAAACTCCACAGCCCAACATTCCCCATATAGTTACTAGTGCCAAAGGTGTGGTGATAATGGCGGAATTATGGAGTGGCTAATTAAACAGTATCAGTAGTTAGCAATCGGTCATGTACTGTAATTATCCTGCAGAACACTCCAATGTTTCCAATGAGGTCTTAATAACTACATTCCCAGATGTCCCAACACTAGACTCTTCCCCATGGGCAATGCTTTAGTGCCCAATCCACCTTCTCTCTCCAGGCTAGACACACATGTACTTGGTAGCCGGCAACCAAAGCCCAGGCCACATAAGACATGCTTCCACAAACAAACACATCCGGGCAGTAATATGTTTGCCGTCTCTGGCATGCATTGTGTTAATGCATGGGCACATGGATGCACACACACACACAAATAAACACACAGATGCACTCTGATAAGATCGTCTGTCCAACCTCCCCCCCCCCCCGGTCTCCTCATCCATCATAATCATTTGCACTCTGACACACACACACAGCTTTTCCATTAGCATCTCTGTGTGTGTGTGTGTGGGGGGGGGGGGGTGTCTTAATATGGTCAATGAGGAGGCGGTCTTAGACACAGCAACAGCGGATGGCAAAATAAAGGCCACGTGCCAACCTGGCTTAAAGCAAAAGGGAGACAGGCTTGTGCGACCAGATGGCGGCTGGTTCGAGTCCCTGGTGCAGCAGGAAACACTGTAGGTGAGGGCGGGTTGGCCGCGGCCCTCGTCTCGGCCAAGGCTGCTGTTAAACAAGCGGCTTACCGCTCAGGGGCAAGTACAGAAGGAAAGTGTCCAAAGAGAATGTTGGATCTTATCGGAAACTCAGTTTCTGAAAACAACAACCAAGGATTGGCTTGGTATTTATTTAATATGGAAAATATAATACTGATGGACAAATAAGAACACAAATAATAATAATAATAATAATAATAATAGTGATAAGGCTCAAACGTCAAACTCTCTGGACCACAACAAAGGGGCAACATTAATATAAAGCAAAAGGTGTGCGCGTGTGTGTGTGTGCGTGGGGGGGGGGGGGGGGGGGCCGGGT
>JAODUK010059279.1:26502-42167 GCA_027564635.1 Typhlichthys eigenmanni
ACTCCAAAGACACTGGAGGGAGGGGGAGGGGTAAGCCCATTGTTACTGGAGAAAACAGAAGAACACGGTGTCAGAGACAGTGACAGAGACTCAGGACACCAGCAGGAAATGACAGAAGGCAGAAGGGTGTGAATCAGAAAGAGAAACCCAGCGACAACACCTTCCAAAAGAGAAGAAAATAATTAACAGAAAGGAACCAGAAAAGAACATTTTGTTTTCCTGTATACATATTTACGTCGCAGGAACAGGTATGACGCTTACAGACTACGCTCCAGATGTCACCATTTAGCAGTGTCTTTTCAGCCGTCAAATGACTTTAATCACATAGGTGGTAGGGTATTGATACAAGCTGAAAGCCTATTGTAAAAAAATATAAAAAGGATTATATAGAAGAGTCTGTTGCATATGCCTGCGGCATTTCAGCAAAATTATAAAGAGACCCTCTTCGAATCATGCTGGCAATTACCAGTATGTCTGAAAGCAGCTTTAAAGAAAAAAAGAATTTGACTTAAGAAAACACGACTCCATCCATCCTTTTGTAGACAGTTGATTCAAACATTGAAGTGCTGGGGCTGAAAGTTGAGATCCCATCCCATAATCAAGTAGCATACCTTTAATTTGCCACTGAGGGATTACAAAAATTACAATGTAAATTGATATAATTGCATAAACTGTAAGACAACAACTGATCTCTTATTAGAATAACAGTGCTGTGTTTCTCTCTAAATAATGTTCTATGTGCAGCACAGTAAAAACAAAAACAACTGCAGTGTAAAATATCAAATAATTTCCCCTCCCTTGGTCCTGTTCCCCATGTGCGCCTCGCTCCCCAGCCCGGCTAGCACCTGTGAAGGCAAATGCCTTGCCTCTCAGGGCGGGGTCTGTGGTGGGCTCCAAACCTGTCAATAACTCACCATGGGTGAGACGGGAGCCAATATGGGCACCGTTCAGAGATGGATTTAGTTATTTCACACCCAGTGCACTGAGCCACAGCTGTCAGGGCATTTAGACCAGCAAGGAAACTGAACTACATCAAACTCTCTAGCCAGAAGCACACAGATACAGGCTGTTCTATGAACCCAGCCAATAGAGGTAGGAAGCTTCCAAAAAGAGCTGCAACAAGCTAAAGAATATAGCCAGCATTAATACATGAAAATAAACCATACCATTGAAAACAGCTTGTTGGCTAGTGACCGATATCTCACTCTGTTTTTAGCAAATAAATCTGCCAAAGAAAACAAGTGTCAGCATAAACAGACATTTACTGTCACATCACAACCGCTATAGAAAACAACAATCTCCTCTAGCCCACCTCTCTATGATGGTACTGTATCTCTCTCTCGCCAGCCTTCGCATACAATAGCTACAATATTGAAGCAGCATCTTTGTGTGAGCCTCTCATTCTTTCTCCTGGTTATTCCCTCTGCCTCAAACATGAATAGGATTCCTATCTCATCGTCCTTGGCGCTCGTGTTGACCTTGTGCCGCGCCAGTGTTAATTAACAGTTTGTCTCAGTGATTAGCATCACCGACACACACGGCTCATGAAAGCTACTTCACCTAGCACCATGATTACCCAGACACGCACACAGACGCGTGCACGCATGCTATTAGCATGCTGCGCCTGCGCATGCCACACGCTGGGAAAAATGGGCACACGCAAAACGTAAGCACAAAGCTACGTGAGGAGTGAAGGAAGATCAAAGCTAAGCAAGGAGCGAGGGAGCAGGCGTTGAGATACTGTACGGAGGAAAGGTTTAATCCATTCATCTTCCTGCACAGCACAGCAGAAACACAAGCAGAGACCTGCACTATACCGCCCTTGCTGGGAGACTAGCTGAAAGACTAGCTAAGAGCAACATACGGTACGACCGCTGGGTGTATTGTGGTTATTATTATCGTTATTGTGTGTGATGACTACAATATGGATTTTTATGGTGGGACAACATGGTTGAGAGCATCCGGTACAGCAAACACACGCAGACTGAAACATTGAGTTGCACTAAGGGCCCGACATATCTGCACCACAGCAGATTCATGCATATACAATTAAAAAGTGCTGCTTGTGTGTCAAAGGCTCTTAAAAGGTGCTCTATATTTTAAACATTAATTAGCCGCAAGCAACTATTTGCTATGCAAAGATATAGTGGAAAAAGTATGTCCTGAGCAGAGAATAGAATCCAAGCTCCTCTGTTCTTGCATACATAGCCAGGCCAGCTGCAAGTGCATGTGTGCGTGGCCCAAGGAGAATTTGTGCTAGTGTGCATTCCATGAGTGCCAACATTTCAGACTAACGCACTGGGACTTTTAACGATGCATGTATCACTCCATTATCTCGATGTTATTCTAATAACTTATCTTCGGCACTCGGCCTGCAGCCTCGCACCTACGACCGAATCACAGCCTAGCGCACTACCGTTCGTTTGTTATTGCGTAAAAAGAAAGCCACTTTACAAAATACATAGCCAGGACAGTAAGAATTAAAACCAATGAAAGAATCAGTATATCAGACAAATTTGTTGATCTATTGTTTTATTGTAGATTTTATGTATATACATTAGATCATGTTTAAATATGTTGTGTTTACGTACGACTGCCACCTTGGCCAGGATTTCTGATATCAATGAGACTTAAGATAGAAATAAAGGAAAAATTAAAAAAATTAAAAAAATGTCTTAAACGACTGTAGAGAACAACAAGACGCATTGATAGGTCAACAAACTGATGTTGTTGGAGTTTTTTCCTCCCTGCTTTCCGCATTCCCCCTACTCTATTTGATGTCTAAAGTTATTGGGCCTTGCCTGAAGTGTGGCAAGCCTGTCTGAGTATTGCAATGAGAGCATTGCAATGTGACACTTGATATGTATATTACACACACTAGGTGCACAAGCTTAAGTTAGACAGCAAGCGTTGAAAAACAACACCTAAACCGATTCTCCCACGTGTGCACACCTAAACCGATTCTCCCACGTGTGCACGTGTGTGTGTGTGTGTGTGTGTGCGCGTGCGTGATAACAGCCCACGAGTCGCGCCAGAGAGGTTTTGAGTGAGCGTGCCAGTGTTGGGGATGAGGGTGTCAGAACAGAACTGCAGACAGACAACACAGATCTTATTACTTGTCTGTACAGCATCCTCTCCCTTATCTCTTATCAGTGCAGCGCAGCAGATACGGGGATGTTCGGTCTGAATGATTACTGTAGGCATTATGGATCGCTTCATTCCCCAAACATGGTATCAAATACTACTGACGAAAATACCTTGCATACATCACTTCATCATCTCTACCTCTGGCCTGTAATGCCTAAATCTAACAGATCCACTCAACATCAAAGATTTCATTTAGCTGCAATGTTATTGTGAATCTTTCTTCTAACCTCTCTCTTATCAGTTCATAAATCTCATATCTCTCTCTCACTTCATCAATCACCTCTCTCTCTCCTTCATTTCATCAATCACCACCACTCACACTTCCCTCCTGCCAGATTTGAAGAGAATGTTTCCATCATCACCCAGAGACTAGGGTGTGTGCACGCTGAATGTGTGACATCCGGGAATATTTCCAAACTCAAGCACATTTGCATGCGGAGCACCGGAAGTGAAGACGAAACGTGGGGGTTCTTGACATTCAAGTTTACCGTAAAGTATTGCTACTGCCAGGTTCAATCCTCTCTGCTGCACTTTTGTAGATTTTCTTCAGCTGAATCGAGGATTTAACATGGATCTCTATGGAGAAAATACTCCCCACAGGAAGGTGGGATCCTATAAATTTTATATGGTCACAATGCATGGTCAAGCTCCCATATAACCAAACTCTACAGGAAAGGAAATGGCTTGAATATTTTGAAGATACAAATGGAAAATTGTCCACCGAGACCTGAGCTACAGCATTTTGCATTAATTAACTCTGCCAGGTGCTATGTAAACATACTTTTGCATGCTATAACCATATGCATTTCACAGAGGAAAATGTCTATTATCTGTTGCCATTATCTTTCAGTAAACGCTAGGTTTCAAGAGAGTGTATGACACTCTTATATGGTCTGTGTCCAAAAAAGTTTAAAATTCAATTAATGAAAAACAACAGATTTCAACAGAACTAGTGCTGGTTATATGTATTATATTCTAACATTTTGGGATACATCATTTAAATAAGTAGTTTCCCCATAAAGCCATCAGATTAGTGCTATGGATGCTACAGGCAGCAGGAGGCTCATACACTAATAATACGTCTTGTGTGCTGTGCAGTCCCCAGCAGGCAGTGTTGATACACTGCCTGCTCAATCACAAATCTGAAGCCCACCAGGGCATCAATAAACAGTATAAACAAGCAGGCATGGTAAGCATATTATTTAACAAAAATAACAAACAAAAAAAATACCTCAGATAAACGATTGACCTCTCCGTAATGGAATAGTAATTTATGAACAATGAACCCCCTCATCAAATACATACATTGAAATTATGTGAAATAGATGACCCAGACACTACACACACACACACATATATATACACTGTCATCAACAACGCTGGTGGCTCTAGTGTTCTATAAAGCACATACGAGCTTCACACGCGTCACATGATCACTAATGCTCACTAAAGCCATAATGGAGGATAACCGCAGCTGGAGCACTGAGCCAGGGGATTATATCACCATGGTAACACATCAGCTTGCCATGTCCCGATGCACAGATGCTCGCTTCTATGACTGCACCATAAAGTTACGTTGCGGCCATCTAGAAAGGTTATCCAGCCAAATGATCACGGCAGTAACAAATGCATTTAAACATGCTGCCAACTGCTCCTCTGTAATGACACCACAGAGATCTAGACGCCCTGCAACAGTTCCCAGCGCTACCTGATAGAATGCTCAATAAGCCGACGTTGCCTGGCAACACATTTCCAGACAGTGAAAAGGAACTGCACGTTGACACTGCTTGGAATCGGTGTGGTCACGCGCATGAACAGCTTCAATTACGAGTGTGCTAAAACCCAGAGGTGGTGGTCAGAGACAGGAACAGCAGGGGGGCTGTCCGCTGTGATGATACGGGAGGGAGAAGCGATGCAGCCCACCCACAGACAGCACACACCCCCCCCGTCCCCCTGGGGCAACTTTGACAGACACAGTTTGCAGTGGAGGGATGGCCCTACATGCTAAACGCACCACATCTCATCCTAGCTCCTGCCGAATTGACGGGACAGCTGTATTGAATACATCAAATGTCAGTGAAAACATGCAATAGACCAAACATCCCACTGGATCGTACGGCTGCCGTGGTAACAAACGGCCAGCCTGTTGCAGATTGGGGGGGGGGGTCTCAAAAATACCTCTGGCATCCACAACCGCTAGCTGTCATTATTTATTCAAAGTGCGTCCTCCTCTCACCCTTTCCCCTCAGTTATATCTCTGTCACTGTGTGGATTTAGAAATCACACTCCCCGCCATCCCCTTCACTGCCCAGCATAGCAGGACACCGGCTCCATAGGCTCCTATTGGCTGCCAGTGACATCACCTGGGGCAAAGTGTCAAGTCAGACACCGCCGGCTCTCTCTCTCTGACAGCTGTTGCCCTCTTGTGTTCACGGAGATAACCGCAGCCTCTCACAAACACTGTTTCGGCGTGAAGTCCTCCTTCCGCGCTGTCTACGAGTCAGTTTTGCCCACCTCTCTTTACATATTAAGGCTTTGTGGTGACAGCGGGAAAGCTGACCGCAGATCAGTTTGGACAGGGAGGCACCGGTGCACCTGTTTCAGCCATTTGATCCTATGCAGGGAGCTGGGATGCTAAAGAGGTAAATTGGCTCAGCTTAGTCTGGCCGTGCACAGACCATTAGTCAATTAGACTGTAAGCTTTGCTAGACTGAGCTGATAATTAAAAATAACAGGATTGCGTTCAGCCTCCCTCGCTGGTGCTAATGGATACATAGTGTTCTCCGCTTCCTGCTTTAGATGTGAGACAGGCAGGTTGGCATTCGCTTTAATCTACCGGACTCATGGTTTGATTTTATTTCACGTCCGATTAGCTAAACATTGCCTTCCACTGAGTGCTAGAATTAGTCCACTTGAGTGTCATGTTCAGCAATTCTTTTGTACTGCATGTCCTTAATTGAAATATAGTCCATTTCACTCTTCATTAAACTTCAGCTCAATTAACAGTCATTATTACAGCCCTGTGTTGTAGGGCACAGTGTGTCATAAAAAGTCACAAGATTACAACTAGCTACTTTAGCTAACCTTGTCAGAGAGACATGGAAACTTGAACTTAATGAACTATAATACAAGCACGCATTCAAGAACAAGAACTAGCGGCTTTCGCTGATTCATCCCCACACCCCAGACACAGGTCAAGTATAGTGGTAGCCTACTTTGCGGCTGGTGTAGTGGGCATGCTTAGCCAGCTTGCCGTTGAGTCCCTGGAGGAAGACTTCATCAGTGACCTTGCCCACGTTCATACAGGCCTCGTCCAAAACAGAGAAAATGCCTTTATGTTGCAGCTCCACCAGGTCTACGATGATCTGATTATTGAAGTAGTCAATCTGATTAAAACAGAAAAAAAAAGTGTGGGAAAAAAAGGTTTAAAAAAAAAAAACATCAGAAGGCGGCTAGTAAAATGGTTGGAAATATTGTGAAATTAAAAAGGTAAAAGTTTGAGTCATAATACAGTGGAAGAAAAGCTAAAGATATTGCTTTATAGTGCAACCAAACACAATGTCTACCCCAGCATGTGGTTTATGCTAGAAAACTGTAGGTCTGTAGGGGGGAGGGATAGATATAGAATCTATGTCAGTCGAGGAGTAAGGGATTTAATCTCAAGTGCAGGAAGGGAAGAGAGGCATTCTCAGAGTTTCAAACCAAAACTTAGGTTTTGTAATGATAGAGTGCAACTTTTAAAATAGATTTAGGAAATTGCTAATTTCACTGTGCAAGTTGAGGGAAGTTAAAAGAAGTGTGACCGAAGCACCCTCCGTACATGTTTCCAAGGGATGCCTTCTTTCTGATACTCCTCCTGTTCTTGTTTCAGAACCAGCTGGATGAACAGTTGCTGGAGCTTCTCATTACAGTAGTTGATGCAGAATTGCTCAAAGCTGTGGCATAAAAAGTGGGAGAGACCACGTGGCTTGTTAGCAGATGGAAACACAGGTAGTGACATTTCTTGTGAGAAATAGGTTCCTTAATGCATGTTTTAGAATTATAAGATTGAAACAATGTTTATAGTACCGCTGGGTCTCTGAAAACGGAGCATACTGTATACCCAAAAATGTTTGAAAGAGAAGAGAAACATTCTAACCACTGTGTAATTTAACATGGTGATGATCAATGACTAAATCATATGAGGCTGAAAACTGTGTGCAATCAAACCAAATCTAGTGCTGACCTGTTGTTCTGGAAAATCTCAAAGCCATAGATGTCCAGCACCCCAATGACTGTGTTTTTCCCATGAACCTTGACGTCGTAGTTTTTGACTTTAATGAGGTCATTGATTTGACCCACAATCCAACAGAACAAGCGGTCATACATGGCCTGGGTACAGGAAGAGCTTTGTTGAGAAATGCACATTAAAGTCTCACACCAATGTAGAAACAATGCAGACATTTACAGACAAACAATAACATTGGAGTTTGACAGCACATCATTTAATTATATTATATTAAAGTTTTGTTTATTAAATGTTAAATGTTGAGTTCAGATATTTTGCATCTCAAACTAGGAATCAAATAAGGCAGACGTTGCCGTGCCCATATGATACAATTACAATTCCCAAACAACAGCCAAACCTTTAAATTATAAATGTGAATTGTAAAACAAGTTAAGCTATCAAACTCATCTCTGGACATCGTAGAAAATAAAGAAAAAAGAAACATCAGTCAAGATATGTTAAATTTCACTGCCTATTTACTGTTACCATAAAATCAATTGGGCTTTCAGTTCAGAGAGTCAGATCATAAAGTAGAGGTAGAGGTGTGTGTGTGTGTGTGTGTATATATATATATATATATATATATATATATATATATATATATATACATACATACATATACACACACATACATACACATCTTCTGCACATTCATCCTGAGTCAATATAACTCATTTGCCTTGAAATAAATGACATAAATAGACAAACGCTAAGCACCTTTGCTAGTGCGTCCCGCCCGTAGCTAGCTTCCCTGGCTGTGTGCTGCTTGTCAATGACGTCTCTGCCGGTAGCCACGGTGCGGAAAAGAAGGGCTTTCTCCACGTTCTCCTGCTTCGTGGACAGCAGGTCAGCAATCACAGACACAATTTTGGAGTTCTCTATTAGAATCACATCACCGTCCACCCCAAACGTCAGGTTACCCTTGGGAGGAGGCCAGTGAAGGAAAACGTGATGGAAAGAGAGACAAGAGACACTTGTTTATTAGCTTCACTGCTAATTCCTGTCCGTAAAGCTTAATAAAGTCAAAAACTATTAAAACAATAGTATGAACTAGAAATTTGAGAGAAGTAGCTAACAGCTACTATCGTCAATGTGGCACTAGCCTTGTGAGAGACGAGTGATGTTCCAAGCTCCACAATATATTCTGCTCTGCATGTCAGCCTGGGCTTGCAATGGAGACTTCACTCATGACTGACATGTAGAGAGCAGAAAGCTGTGGAGCTTGCATGTTCTACTCATATTAAATAGGCTAAAGACACTATTGCCAAAGTTATGGCATCAAGTAATCTGCTATTACCAGATGTAGGATGGTGGCCAGAATCTTGTAAACAGTCTGGACCTCATCTCCTGTGAATCCAATGACCTTCATGGCATCAGCTACAGCTTTAAAGTCTGCATTATCATTGATGCTAGACTGGAGACACACACACACACACACACACACACACACACACACACACACACCAAAAAACATGTTAGGTTCACTCTCTAGTCGGTGCCGTTTGACCAGTGACACTGGATTCCATCTGGAGTTAGTCCCCGGGGCGCCGCACAGCGGCTGCCCACTACACTGGGTTAAATGCAGAGAACGAAATTCACTACATGTAATGTGTATGTGACATTAAACATACCTTTATACACACACACACACACACACACACAAAGAGAATGAGGGAGATAAATAAAGAAGGCAGAAAAAGAGATGATACGAAATTAGTGTATTATTCATGTTTGTATTATGGCTAAGAACCACAATGTATTTAAAGCCAGAATGAACCTAAAAAGAGCTGCGATCACTATGGCACACAATGTCTCTGTTTTGCTTGTGCTGTGTTCCATGACGTCAAGCTGTTTGTTGCTGTTGGTTCCTGTTAATTAAGCTCCCACCCAGAGCATGCAGCTTACAGTACCAGCAGATGCCTTCATTTGGCTGAGAGTATAGTGGCTGAGGTTGAAACACATAACTACCTCTTGAGTAACTCAAAGATAATATCGCCTCACAAATAATGTGTGTTTAGTCTATAGAGAACAGCCCCTGGTGTGCAGAATATCAAGCAGGCAATCTTTAGGACGTGTGTTTGATTGTGGTAATCCCTCTGCAAATTCACTTCCCGTTATTACAGCCGGTCTCTCAGACATTCTCTGAGAGACATGTCCTGTGTCCTACCTTGATGTGGCCTCCAACCTTGATGTAGGTGTAGGCTGCTGAGTCCCTTTGGATGTTAAGAGAACGTAGCAGGGAATCTGGGCCTCCTTTCAGCAACTAGTGTGGGACCAAGCACACACACACACACGCCGTTTATACACTTGCAACAAGTGCATTATCAGCCTTTCTTCAGATATCAGCAGTAGGTGGGTAGTCTAGAGGTTAGCGTTGTTAGGGTGGTCTAGTCTAGTAGTTAGTAGTCTAGAGGTTAGGTATTTAAGGTAGTCTGGTTGTTAGGGTAGTCTAGTCTACCCTATAGTTTTGTAGACTGGGCATTCGCTTCCCAGCTGGAAGGTTGTGGGTTCGAACACCAGAAATACGCCCTTGAGCAAGATGCCTATCCACACTCGTAATTGTAGCAGCTTTGGATAAGATAGCGTTCCCTCAAGTACTGTATGTAATTGAACACATTTTAAAGCAACAGATAAGAAGAACAGACCCTCCAACGCTCACCTGGTAAAATGAGTGAAAACTCCGTTCTCCATCCTGTTGGAAGATGACCCTGGACTGGTCAAAAAATAACAGACAGAATTTAGATTTACACATAAAACACAAACACCACAGACAGAATTTAGATTTACACATAAAACCAACAGTAATGTAACTAGGGATTATCCATACAATGTAATCGTTTTCTTCAACAAATCACATCGCTTGGCTATACATTCTGCTTACAATAAAGGTTTATGTAATTCCACCAAGGCGCCCCCTACCTTCTCCAGCAGGTAGTTGTTGATGTGTCCCCCGATGGGGTCTCCTTTAAAGTCAAAGTTAATATCCATGTACTTGCCGAAGCGGCTGGAGTTGTCATTGCGGTTGGTCTTGGCGTTTCCAAAGGCCTCCAGGACACAAGTGGATTTCAGCAGCATGTTTTTTACCCTGACAAACAGCATCAACGATAATGTTAAAGAAGGGTTACACAGGCCACAGTATATGATAAAATGGTACGATTAGGGAAGTTATGGACGAGGTTCTACATGTGTCTGGTGAAACTCTTCTGTCATATGGCTAAAAAATGTAAAGGCTTTAGTCTGTTTATAGTTTGTTTTGAGTTGTCTGTGCATTATTCAGTGCCAGTAATAACAGATGCAGGATACATTCGTGGGGACTCTTACATTGCACCCAAGCTAATATTCAGTACTACCAGTACTATTAATGACTGACACATTAAAAGCCCGTTTAACCCATTCATCAATCAAACACTGATTCAACCCGGTGTAATAATATAATACAATAAGTGGCAGTGGCTTCTTCCAGGATGCAATTAATAGCACATGTACCATATTATTGTCATGCGGGTTTAGAGTAGGCCGCTGGGCCCGTATCTTCTTAAACCCTGTTCTGTCCTCTCCTATGCCTGTGTTTATTGTGCAGCATGTTTACCTGTTCAGATAAGCCTGTAATAACACACAGTAGCTATATGCAGTAATAGGGCGTGGGTCCCTGTGGCAGTACATTCTACATGGTCCAATGTTCAGCTTCAGCTTTCGGACCGTGATAATAATATCTACAATTTACAATCCATGATAAGATAATAGTGCCCTGTAATGTATGACCGCTTGTTCTAGTGTCAGTTTATGTACTTACCTAGCAGTCACAACACACAAAAGGTAAGCAAACCTTTGCGGTCTTAACATGAAACCTAAAATTCACATTAAAGAATTAACCAAGCTACTAAGATATTAGGTTGCACCTATCCGACAATCTACATCTTCTAATGAGGGTGGGCATAATGAATACAACTGTAATACAGCATCAATAAAGGCTACATCAAGGTGTCTCATTACTTGATCTAAATGACTCATCACCTTACAGTGCCTAACCTCACCCCATCCTACAGTGTATTTATATGAATTTATAGTGCCAATATAGGCAGCTCACCTTTCAACTTCAGCCCTCTGATTAGGGTTGGTGATAGCAGCAATATACTGCATTATATACTTGCTGGCTTCAGTCTTCCCTGCTCCACTCTCCCCTGTAAGATAAACACAAGCCAGGGTAAAGGCACTGTACACTTACAAATAGCAAGGTAAGTAAGTGTTTTGTAACTTTCTGACCATTTCTAAATACAATAACCACAAACACAAAACGTCGTACTTGAAAATTATGTAATACTGTATTACGATGTCTTTTTATGTTTTAGCCGTGCAAAAATAACTATGACAAAATATTTAGTTTTTGCCTCTGTTAATTCATTAAAAAGTCAGGGTTCAGAGGAGCTCAATACCCCTTCTGACCAGCAGGTGGTGCTTCATCAACCACCACTTCAACCAGACATCAACAACCCTGCATCACACAGCTTGTGGCCACTTCCCCTCTTTACTTAGAGAGGAATGTGGTTGACTCTGCGATATTCAACAGAACAAAGTTTATTTTGATTTTCCCCACAAGTCTCCAACAACAAAATTAGAACAGCATCAGTCCAGGCAGATAACAGTGCGTGTCTGAAACGCTGGAAAAATGTTGCAACAGAACATTGTCTTTCAACCAAAACAATAATTGTGGCAGTGTAGTATGTGTCAGGCTAAACACATCTCTGGGTTATTTCTGGGTCTTGTACGGGGGGGGGGACTTCCCACTTGACCTGAGATGACGATGCAGGTGTCTTTGTTTCTCCTCTTCATGGCTTTGTAGGCAGCGTCTGCGATGGCGAAGAGGTGTGGCGGCCTCTCGTAGAGCTCGCGGCCCTTGTATTGCTCCACTGCGTCACGGCCGTAGATGTTCATGGCACGGTAGGGGTTGACGGACACCACCACCTCCCCGATATAGGTGTAGATTCTCCCCTTCTCAAACCTTACGGAGCAGAAACAAGAAGGCTGGTTAGTGTCAGTGCTGGGCCTGGCCGTTGCATTATAGGGTCTTCTTTATATAGGGCTAGATATCCTCAAATTAATTGTTTATTTCAGTCTGAGAAATAACATATATAGGGTGCATGATGGACCTCCATATCAAGCGGTGTAAGTTCGTGCTGCTCATAATGACACAGCCCAAATAAATGTTTCATCTGAAATATAATTATGAGAAAATAAAAAGTTGACATATTATCCTGTAATTTTCCAGCAACACTAGTATGGACTTTCCTCTGATGGCAATGTGTGTTGTGAATACACTCAGTTTGTTGAAACATCAGAGACATGAGAACAAGGCTGTTGTGTGGCCATAACGTCTGCAGACAGGAGCGAGTACAAAACATTTCATTAGGAAGGTGACCAGCTGAATGTCAGGTGATGTGTGGTGGCTTTCAGAGGTAGTGTGTGTGTCCTACACACAATGTGTGCTCATGACACGCACAAGATACCCATACTATGTACCTATAATGTACATGTTGTTGAGAATGAATGAATGAATGAATATGCACTGTATAATGGTCAGTCACCCTCTCCATCCCCATCTGCCCCTCCCACCAGAGACAGCCTGCCTTGCTTGCTTCCTCTCAGAGCGAAGCAGTATCCACACAGAAGAATGGTCCCTTTTATTGCAGCTGCTTCCTGGTCAGACCTGCCCTGAAGCACGTTGTACCAAAAACACTTTTAAATTGGTCCCCGCATTGCTTGAGTATGAGAGCGTAAGCGACTGCTACACGCCACAGGAATGGAAGCACCATATTCGAGATACAGTGGATTGAAAATGCTCAATATATCTTGTATACTTTGTCTGCTGCCTGGTCTCTGGTTTCAGTAGAAGTCCTTTGTTTCACAGACGCACTGACAAACAATTACAGTAAGGAGGAGAAACTAAAACCCTCCACAAAATACACATTATGGCAGACTCATAAATTGCTGACTAACTGGAAAACAAAAATCTAAATGCATACTGTAGCTTCACTACCCTCTATGATAAAATAAAACCTAATCTGAAAGACTTTACATTTGGTTGACTGGTACAGTACCATTCTTTCTGAATTACTGTCAATCCCTGAAAATAAAACAGTTTAAAATGAATTTCTCAAAAAATCTCTAATCTGTGAAAGTATCTCAAGACTTAAACAGTGTCATGTGGTGCGGTCTGCATCACTTTGAGTTCGCATACAGGTCAGATTACTGGATATTTCTTCAGTGTGCACAGACAGAACAAACAGCTATAGACATTAAGGAGATATTGGCTGAATTTGGCAAAAGGTGTATTGAATTAGAAATGTTTACCTTTAACACCTCTGTGATGCTTAATAGTCTATATCTCTCTCTTTTTGTATTAATTATATACAGTAGAATTATTTTCCCCTGTTCTATATTAGGATACACTTTCTGTCTTAAACTCGCTTGTCATGTGGAATGAATGTTTATGTAATATATGCTGTGAAATATATAAATAGCTCTGATGACATGCTGCTGTCATTAATCTAGCTGTTTGTTTACTATGACTTGTGTACACTGTGACCTATTCAACCATTGTACTTATTGTAAGTGTCTTTGGATGAAAGTCTCATCTGAAATGGTATAGGCCTAAATGTAATGCAAATATTCACACACCAAGTAAACACTGTTCACCCTACAAAAGTCTGTGTACAACATGTCACCACTAATGTTACTCTGGCTATGCTAATGGTACTACAGAACAACAAATGCCAGTTGCTAATCCTATGCTTTACAACCATTCATGATGATATCACGCCATGATATCACGAAGTTCCCTCGTGCTCCAGACAGGACAAGATATTCATGAGCAATGCATGTTGTTTAAGGACACGCTACTGTACTAGGCAAGCATCACTGTCTGATAGCCGACGGATTGCATTTATTAGTGTGGCCTGGAAGGATATTGCCGCTGCAAGAATTTAAATAGGACATTTTATAGCTGAATACATACTTGCCTTTTTCTATCACGTTCATCTTTTTACTACACTATGCAAATGACTATGACCGTGCCAAAGGAAACAACAATATTGCAAGCCTAGCGTAGGCTATAGGTGGAATTTGTTGCAGACCTTCAAAGTTAAGTAGCTTTTTTAAGAGAAATGTTTGCTGGCACCACTTTTCTCTGTGTTAGTGCCGTCAGATGTCCACTTAAACCTCCCGGGTGCTAGAGAAAGACCCATTGTGCCCTCCTCCCTTTCCTGTCAGAAGGCTGTTGTGTGCCCGCTCCATTGTTCCATGTCAATTGGTGGTCATTGTCTGGGCCCTGTTCCCATTCGTCCTCTATACTGCCCAACACAGATGGCTGCCCACGTGGAAAATTGCCTTTTCTTTTGAATACCAAATATTCTTCAAGATGGGAGGGTTTTATCTTTCTCCTATCTCATCAGAGCATGCAAACCAAGAGGGCAGTGAGATTTTATATTTTAGAAATAGCAGACAATACCTGAATAAAAATATATGTCAGATATGATTACAGCATGCAACATTTTGCTTATGATGAGATCTTGCAATATATGTGTTAATTAATGACATATGATGAAGTCCTCGGGCCTGTATGGGGAACCTAAATGTATGTCAGTTTTTACCTAAAGTAATCACTTTTGAAGAACATGTCAAGTTAAAATTTAACTTTTCACTTTAAAATTGTAACAATTTTCACTTTAAATTATATGTATCATTATTGTATGATCTACTGTGAATGTGTGAATGTGATTTATTAATTTTACTAATTTTATACTAACTTTAATTAAATTGTTATAACATCCACTCCTTCTATGGATGACAACCAGGACTGAATTATGACATAATTTAGAAAAGTGAGATATTAACAAGAAAAACATAGGTATACCACAAAGTATGACAATGTGGTTTCCTCCTTTCAAAGTGACATGCAAGCAATGGAAACCACATCATCGTATGCCCAGACTGCCCAATATTGGTTGTGCTTTTGTAAAGCCACAAAGTTATGTTTATGAACTATACAAACGGTATAAAAGGGCCCAGAACTAGCCTGGTGTAACCAGACTATATCACAAAGTGCATATGGTCTGGTGAACATACAGTATCTCACAAAAGTGAGTACACCCCTCACATATTTGCAAATATGTGAGCAAATCTTTTCATGTGACAACAATGAAGAAATTACACTTTTCTGCAATGTAAAGTAGTGATTGTACAGCTTGTATAACAG
>JAODUK010059280.1:364-17949 GCA_027564635.1 Typhlichthys eigenmanni
ATTGTAGTGTACAGTGTAGTATAGTATCGTGTAGTATAGTATAGTGGGTATTATATTATAGTATAGTGTGTAGTGTATAGTAGTGTAGTATAGTATAGTGGGTAGTATATTGTATAGTGTAGTGTAGTATAGTATAGTGGGTACTGGGTACTGTAGTATAGTATATTGTAGTGTACAGTGTAGTATAGTATCGTGTAGTATAGTATAGTGGGTATTATATTATAGTATAGTGTGTAGTGTAGTGTAGTGTAGTATAGTGGGTACTGCAGTATAGTATGTGTATAGTGTAGTATAGTATAGTGGGTATTATATTATAGTATAGTGTGTAGTATTATAGTATAGTGTGTAGTGTAGTGGGTACTGGGTACTGTAGTATAGTATATTATAGTATAGTATATTGTAGTGTATAGTGTAGTATAGTATAGTGGGTATTATATTATAGTATAGTGTAGCTTAAACAGAGCGCTGGAGACAGTCACAGCATGTATTACACACATGCATATGAATATGGCATATGAAGCTAACTGCTTGTGTATGTACAGGTGCCTGGTGGGGACATCTGGGAGTCATGGGGTCCTTATGGCGAATGTAGCCGCAGCTGTGGCAGTGGTGTGTCCATGAGAACCAGGCGCTGCATCACCCAGAGGTAGAAATAACCAACTTATTGCCTACTAATGTGTGTAATACCTACCAATGTAAACATGCATGAGCAGTTTATTGCCTGGTCTCTTTTACACACACACAAGCACTCACGCGCACACACACACACACACACACACGTGCTAATTGTCACATTTATGAGTCCTCCTCATTGTGTGTGTGTGTGTGTGAATGCCCTGGAGTAGTTGATCATGTTGATAATGTCTTGTGTTCAGAGCTGTGGGGAGTGGCACTTTACTGTAAGTGTGTCATCTGGGTGATTCCCATTGGCTGCTGGGGGGGTCTACAGCAGGTCTACAGGTTAGAAAGTGTGCGGTTTGTCACTTTCATCTCCAGGGCTACGTGGTGTCGTGCATGGTCCACTTCTACATGTCAACACGTCTGAATCAGCTGAACGACGGGTGCTGAGAGACTAGGTCACATCAACCTTGTTCTCTCCATCTTCTGTCTCTAGTGCTGTGCTCATAAATCATACTGCTGGAATCCAGTGGACATGTTGCCTCTTGCTTTACATAAATTGATCAGCATTTATGAGGGCAAAACGCTACATTAGCTTCCATGCGCAACATGGCTCTCTTTTCACCAGATAAGTGCTGTATATTTCATGTTGACAGAGTGGGCAGCTGAGGAAATACAAGCGACCATAACTCTGACAGAAAATCAATGCGGCGTGACATGTGCATGTGCGTACATACACTTTGTCTACCCATGTTCCTGGCTTTTAAAATACTTACCACAAATTGCGTAATGATCACACACACATATTCATTGCCAAACTGTGGCCCACAGAGTGAGGATGCCCACCAGGCACAATATTTGTGTAATTCACCTGTCTGCTTTGCTCAAGCACGTTTCCCTGGTCCAGCTTGATTCATATTCAAGATGCATTCTGGTGCCAATAATACAAATGATTAATAAAGGTGATTCTGTCTCATTTGAAGGGTGGAAATTAATTCCTCAAGGCTGATTACATACTGTAGTTTCTACCAGGTGAATGGAGGTGCATAATTAACAATATAAAGAATGGTTATGACTTTACTAATATTAATCTAAAAAACACACCCTCATATTAAGCAGTGAGTCTGTCAGTCACTGTAATTGAGGAGCCAGGTTGTCAGTAATGCTTTTCCCAGCTCCATGACTAAGAAGTAATGCGGGAATAGGGCCGCCCCAGCTTCTGTCCAGGTGGATGATGTGTTTCATCTTGTCTGCTTGATTAGTCAGATAATGCACCTTAGACAGCCCTTGACTCATCTGGTCCCAGTGTTGACATGCTGAGAAGAATGTCCCGGACTGAGACTTGCTCTGATAGCTGTTACCAGAAGCTCACGTTGAGGTGATGTAGATGCATCGATACATACTTTATTCATCAGTTTATTTGAATGGGATGTTGGCAAACAACCTTCTGTTACGGTTTACTAAGCCATGTGTATTGATAGGCCAGAACTTCAGATGGCCGAATACATTACCTTTTCTGGCTTGAGAAAGTTGCATTAGGAGACCATGCAATGCATTGTGGGGCATTTTTATTAATGCAGTGGATGTACAGCAGGTGATATCATTAACATGCTAAACCTGTGCATATATGCATTGCATCATTGCATACTCAAAGTGTGCACTATTAAAGGCAGGGTCAGTCATTCTTGCTATACGAGCTCAAATCCAAACAGTATCGCTCTACGGCCCTCCGCAGCGTCACCTCACATCGAAATGCATTGTGAAGCAACGTGTAGTGCTACATCTGTTGATGTGAGCGGTGTTCGCCACTTGGTTTATGTTGCTATTAACGGAGCCAGGGCTGTGTAGTAGTATCTAATAATTTTTTTCAACACACAGCTAAAGATAAGCTAGTGAAATGTGAAGAGTATTTTGTTGAATTTTACACTGAATTTGCATTGGCATTGATTGGTTTAAATGTATATGTTTGCAAGTTTCTGCAGATATTAATACATCATATTGTAAATAATGTGAGAACACCGCCTGAATGCAAGTCAGGATCTCTGAATGGCAGACTCAAGAGACACACCTTCAGCAACACTGGTACTTCAGGTCTCTAATGGCGCTTTTCCACTGCTGGTACCAGCTCGACTCTACTCGCCTCGCCTCGCCTCTACTCGCTTTAGGGAGCTTTTCCATTGCATAGTATCAGCTCTACTCGACTCTACTCGCCTCAGCACGGGTCTTTTTCCACTGCAGATAGTATCCACTCAGTTGTACCTGGTCGCCATAGTGATGGTGCTGTTTGAACTACTCAGTAGATTGGTAGTCATTTTAAAAAATATTTTGGAACATGTCTAGTCTACATTGTTGTAATGCCCTTCGGTATCCGTGTGAAGCCACCAGTTCATAGACATCTTGCTCAACATTCACTTTTGTCCAGCTCTCAGTAGATAACATTGGTTATACCGTCAACAACCGAGAACAAGCTGCACTTCTTCCTCAATTGATCACACCGTGGTTTTGCGTTTTGCCATTGAATTATATGTAAATAAAAAGTAGCGGCTGCTTCTGTAGTTGTCGTATATACATATGACCGTGTTGTGACGATTTAATCCAATCAGTAGTCTGCATTGTTGTCACGTCACATTTTGGTATCGCCTCAGCTCTCTTGGAACCTTGACAAAGCAGGTAGTAGAAAAAGTACCTGATACCAGGTACTATCCCAACTTCTGCCCAATGGAAAAGCAGCAATGGTGAGTTGAACTGGTACCAGCAGTGGAAAGCTCCATTAGACATTTAGACTGGAGACCTGGAGACTGCGGTGGGCTTCAAACAGACCTTTATTGAATATCCAGACACAATTCATGCTATCTAATGTGTAAAATGCATTAGGTCTCAGTAATGATGCACCTTGTCCAATATGGTAATGATCATCTCTCTACAATCAGGACGGATGGGGGTCACAACTGTGTGGGTCCAGAGAAGTCGTACCGCTCTTGCAACATCCAGGTATTATGAACATACTATGCCTACTGTTACACGACCTGTCATAATGATTGATGACAATGAGAGTACCTGAACACAGATTTTGAGAATATCAGTAACCGTTCCATATTCCCGGTGTTCCATTCAGGACTGTCCGGAGGGCTCAAGAGATTTCCGAGAAGAACAGTGCTCTCAGTTTGACGGGACTGACTTCCAGGGTAAACGTTACAAGTGGCTCCCGTACTATGGAGGTGAGGATGGAAACACTGGGTTAGGGCAGGTGTCAGGACAATATTGTATAAAATTATGTGTTTGTGTTATTATATATGTATTGTATCTTATATCCTGACCTGACAACATAATGCGCAGAATAAAAACCTGACATTCATACATAACATACATTGTGTACAGGAATCTATAGCTGTAATCCACAGATAACATGAGGTCCAGTTTTTAAAATAATTGATATGTGTCAAACTATAAAATAGTGATTATAATATCTAATGCCGTCAGAACTAAAAAAAAATAGGGAATTTACAGTTGACTCGTTTAGCATAGCCCTTTATGTGATTTGCAGTGAATACATTCATTATGAGCCTTTTAATGTGCATGTTAACCAAGTGTTAAAGGAGCATTATCGTTTTAACAGCCAGACCACTAGACTACATATGTTATCATAGAAACTAGTACAATTCACACTCCCTGCATGTCCAACAGCGGATAACCCATGTGAGCTAAACTGCATGCCCAGAGGAGAAAACTTTTACTATCGGCACCGCAGTGCCGTGGTCGATGGCACGGCCTGCCACCCTGGACGCAAAGACATCTGTGTGGACGGAGTCTGCAAGGTAGGTGCCAAGGAGCGGAACGCGTCCACCAGTGAGGACAGAGGAGCTGAACAGACTGACCAATGAGAGGAGAGTTGTTAGGGGACAGTTACACATAAGCAAGATTAACAGCAGCCAATATTCGCCTTCCCTTCCTTTGACGAAGCAAAATCACATCTTCACTTCGTCCCGAGTTCAACACAGGTGAACTTTGACCGCTGAATTCACAGCGTCAACCAACAGCAAGGGCGTGTCTGGTTGACCTCACAGGGCTGCAATTGGCTGTAGTTTCTTCTTAGTGAGGCAGGGTGGAATGGAGGAGACTTTATTATTGCAGTGTCTAACCACAGAACTATGTCTATCTATAATAACTACACACTGTACCTACACGTTTCTATCAGCTGCCCAGTTCTTCAGTTGCATGTGTGACCGTACCCTAATGGTGAAAGACACATTACAATGCCATTGTTAAGATACAACATTGTTTTACAAGCTTTCACACTTTCATTTACTCACAACCTCAGACATCTGAGGAGCAACAGTAAATGGGCTAATCAGCAGGGTTCGTTTCACTTTGTGGTCATGCCAAACATGACGAGACGGGACGAGACTTTTGTTCAAACATATTTTGGCATCACAAAATAACCTCAATATCATATTTACCTCTTCCCTGACAAAGACCAATCTCTGGCATAATGTTTTTGTATAATCTGTCTGTGAGAAGCTACTGTCCAAAAGAAACTCAGTTAGTGTTAAACCTTATTCGTTTTCACTTTCATTCCATCAGAGCCATGTTCTCACTGGTCCTCGCAGACCCAGTGTAGACAAGATTGTGTAAGCCTTTCACATAAATGCTTATGTCATCTCTACACTCCTTTTATGACATGTATTTTGTGAGCTTAGCAATGGTTTTGTTTTTGTAAGCTGTGTGGTTACTTTGTTCATGATAGAGTTATTGACTACCACTCAGACTTACGTACAGAGACTGTTAGGGGCTGTGTGTCACCACCACAGGTCACCACAGCACCTTTCATTGTCCTTGTGCTGTCTGCCCGCTCCCCGCTTAGCGTCTGGGCTGTGACAACGTGCTGGGCTCTACCCAGCAAGAAGACCCCTGCCTGCAATGTGGGGGTGACAGCAAGTCCTGCTACCTGGTGAAGAACACCTTCTCCGTAGGAGACCTGGCCAGAGGTATTGGAGGCTGGCTGCAGCTCATAAAGAATGAAGCTAAATGTGTTCATATAAACTCAGTTAAATGTAAATAGGCATTGTCCTGCTAGCTAGACCAATGTCTGTTTATAATAATGTGTAAGTACGTATGTGTATCTATAGCAGTGTGTTCTCTCTTTGTTCAGGATACAACCAGATGTTTGTCATCCCTGTTGGCGCCACCACCATACGTGTCAGAGAAACAGTGGCCACACGCAACTACCTGGGTACCTAAGTCTTGTGTAGTTAGTTTACACTGAAACATTTGAGTGTAACTCTAAACACTCGAAACCAGATATTTACTCCAACATTGCACTAGTGAAATCCGCAGGTTTAGTGCAGTGTTAGCATGTGTTTTAATCCTTCAGCAATTGTTAAAATGCTTAGATTTAAATAATAAACATAATACAAATACTAAACTAATTGTAAAAAGGAAAATGTTATACTTACATAAGGCGCTATTAGTGAGTCTTTAAAATGCCCTCCAAAAATACTTTGACAAATCTAACAATACTATAACAACTTAAGTGTCATCTAGAAAGACAATGAATGAAAAATCTGTTAAGAATGAATGCACAGTACAGTTACTGGTTTATGATGGTGCAGTAAGTGTTTATGTATATGCACAACTGATTGACAAGCTGATGTGGGCAGCTGTCAAGAACCTGCGTGGAGAGTACTATCTCAACGGCCACTGGGTTATTGAGTTTTCCCGGGCGACGCCCATTGCCGGCACCATGTTGTACTACCAACGTGGAGCTGAGGGAGACAACACCCCAGAGACCCTCATTGGCCGGGGACCCACAACTGAACCCCTAGTCATTGAGGTAAACCAGCTGAAATTGTTTTCTGGCTTGTTTTGTACTCTAGTCTATAAAACCATTAGTCTAGTCTATAAAACCATTACCATAATCAATACATACTTAATATGTAGTGCTAAAGAGTTGACTAATATACAGTATGACACCATTAGCTAACTGGTTCATGAATTTATGTCATAGGCATGTCTCTCTTGTCTTCTTTTCTTTCTGGAAAGATCCTTGAATCCAACAATACATTACAAAAAAAACTTTTGGTGGTTTTGCGCTGAACGTGTGCGTTTGAGTGTGCAAGCCTCTCTGCAGTCCATAGTCTGTTTCAAACATCAACAGTGAACTGTGGTAGGAATTCACAGTTCTGGGGCACTATATTAGAGAAGGGGACCTACAGTTTACAGTAACATGCTCTTGGACAAGATGCTGTGGCTCTACTTCTGTGTGTGTGAATAGCATGAATGAGATTATCTGTTTTGTTGATAATGTGTAGTGGAATATGTATATTTAGCATGTGTAACAATATGAAGTGATTTTACACACAGACTACAGATAAAATCTGTCATTGTCATGTGTGTTTCTTTTCTAGCTGATCAGCCAAGAGCCTAACCAGGGTGTGGAGTTTGAGTACTACCTGCCTAATGGACGCTCCAGAGAGGGCTACTACTGGAGCTATGGCTCCTGGATGCCATGCAGCAAAGAGTGTGGATCAGGTTTGTCCCAGAGAGACACACGACTGCCCCTTCACGCCTATGAAACCATGACCCTAATGTCACTTCATGGCTTGTCTTTAGCTACAACAGCCATCACATAATATTAATGGCGTGGAATTGAGCACCTGTTGTAGCTGTAAAGTCTTATTCAGATAAGATGCACCCTTGTACAGGAAGTCAGTATAAAGTTGTCAGGAGCAGGATTCGAACCCACGCCTCCATTAGGAGACCAGAAACCCCAGCTTTGTGGAAGGTGCACATCCTTGAGTCTGGCGCCTTAGACCGCTCGGCCATCCTGACTATACTGTCTAAGTGCTGCATTCAATAATAAATGGTACATTAGCTACCAGTTACAAGATACTGGTGTACAGCGGAGGTTGTAACACTGCATCTGTGATTGGTAGGGCTAGGGACAAGCAAGAAACTACATATACAGGGTTCATTACTGTAAATCTGATGTAGTTCACGTCATTTGTTTAAGGTTACAAACGCCACCTAGAGCACAGATTATTTTAGGAGTTACAGTAACTCAGTTTGTGGTGTTTAACAGGTTACCAGTCCCGCCTGGTGTTCTGTGCCATTGATAACGAGGCCTACCCGGACTACCTATGTGCCTCTCTGCCACGGCCCCAGAGCAACCGCACATGCAACCCCCACCAGTGTCCCCAGACACACAGGTGAGATATACTGCTGTGTGCCAAACTGAGGGTACAGTCTACCAATGAACCCCAGTACAGTCTGTGTGTTCAATGGGAAGAGGACCCTTACTATGTGGTAGCGTTCTAGGTCAGTAGCTGGGTTTACATGGACACTTCTTTGCTTTTCTGGATCCTTCCATGTCATCTAATCTGGTCTGTTGTTTACATGCGTTGTCGCAATTAACCGGATCACACAAAATAAGAGTAGCCTAACATGGGCCATGCGCAGAAGAATGCAACCAGGAAGTAAATGGCTTTAAGCGATAGAATTCTTCTTTCAATCGAGTTATGGATTGCTCTGCTTCCGAATTAAATGTCAATCGAGTTGGGCCTTTGAGATGTTTATATTGAGCATTTTCACTTGTGTCGGGTTTTTAACCCGATTCCAATTGGAATGTAAATGCAGCTAATTGCTGGGTTTACATGGATACATTTTAGCCTTTCCGAATGAAGATTTTGGGTTACCTGTTCACATGGAATGTAATCTAATCGGGCCTGGTGTTTACATGCAATTTATCGGAATAGATGTTAAACATGCACGCATTAGGCTCTGTATAGCAACGTGTCCCGCTAGAAAAAAGGCTACAATGTAACGTAATGATGTTCTTGCGCCACAACCCACAAGCCGAACAAAGCATTGTTTTGGTGAAGTATGTTGTGTCTACAATCAATTCGGCAAAAACAATAGCTGGGGAATGCGCAGAAGAACGTTCTACCGTTTACATCAGGGCTGCATGATTTAGATGTTACATGTCTCCCTGCTCCAACACACCTGATTCTAATGAATGGGTCGTTATCAGGCTTCTACAGACCATTCAGTTGAATCAGGTGTGTTGGAGCAGGGAGACATCTAAACATGCAGGGCAGTGGCCCTCCATGACCATGGTTGAATAGCCCTGGTTTACATGGTAGAATTCTTCTTTCAATAGAGTTATGGAACGGGTTATACTACCCTTCTCCTTGGGAAATAAATTTCAATCGGGTTGGGCCTTTCTTCTCCGATTGAGGTGTTTATATGGAGCATTTTCTATCAGGTTGGGCTTTTAACCGATTCCAATTAGAATAATAGGGTCCATGTAAACGCAGCTAGTGTTTCTCAATCCTGGTCCAGGAGCGCCACTATTCAGCATGTGTTACATGTCTCCCTGCTCCATCACACCTGATTGAAATGGATGGGTCGTTATCAGGCTTTTGCAGATATTCACTCATTTGAATCAGGTGTGTTGGAGCAGGGAGAAAACTATTTATTTTTATGCGCATAGTAGATCTTTTATATAAAAGTTTTTTTTATCGAAATACGAATACAAAAGGTTTTATATTTTTGTTGAGTATACATTATATTATAGATTATACTGTATATTATACATGTCCCTGCTTGTAATTAACTTTCAGAAATTAAACTACTTAAATATGTTTTTAAAAGAGCTGTTGTAAAGACTGCATATATCCAGGATGATTTTGTGGGTTATAGTGATAATATTTGTACTATTTGTCTATATTTACTTTATTTGCTGTACTGAACATATTGCTGTCATAACTGAAAGGATGGCGTACCTGTATCCACCAGAGTTGTGGAGACCATCAGAAAGACCTAGAGTCTATATATTCAGGTAACCAGGGTCTGTGCTGTGCTAGTTGCTAGTGTAGGTGGGGTCAAACACAAGGGAATGTCTAAAATATCATCACTTTACGTTCCATAGCAGGGGGAATATGAGCTTCAAATGTCCAGAATAATACCCTTAATATTTATACAATTCGCATACCTGATTTGATTATTCATCAAGCATAATTATCACTGTTGCTTCCGTACCCTAATATTAAGTGCTGGGGCTGACGTTTGTGGACCTCTATCTGCTCTTCACTTAATTAAAGTGTTATAAAAATACACATATATAAAAATGATATTTCAGGTCTTTTAGAACACTCGAAGTATAGTGCATCTACTTTATCAAACAATCAATTGCAGTACATCTATAACATGTCAAAAGTTATTTTGGATTAGTGTAA
The DNA here is from genome assembly GCA_027564635.1 of Typhlichthys eigenmanni. NCBI lineage: Eukaryota > Metazoa > Chordata > Actinopteri > Percopsiformes > Amblyopsidae > Typhlichthys > Typhlichthys eigenmanni. The sequence continues at coordinate 10,216 of JAODUK010059280.1, forward strand.
CATCTGTTGGTTATGTTAAGCTGATCACTGTGTTCTGACATTACTCTAGTTTCCCTAACTAAACTGTAGTGTTTAGTTAAGATATAAGTATAAAGATACTGTATATATATTCTAAAACCACAAACCAGACTTAACTGGAGATCATCTGTAGAGACAGCAATCACCTTTGCAGACATGTTATGAGTAGGAATGAAATGGGGTTGATTTACGGCAGACGTCAGCAGGACTTATGTAGAGGTAGAGACGCTACAGAGGGTTTATCTAACACTAATGAAGACCATGCGATTAACACTGAAATCATAAAATCAGTCAAATACAGCCACATGCATTAACTGTGCACATTCCCTCTCCTCAGATGTGTTTGACTTACAGCGTGTGTTTAGCTGAAGAGCCTGTTCTGCTTAAGAACAAAGGGCAGAGGGCAACGGTCCAGCTCAGGGATCCCCTTACAGCCCTGTTAACAGCCCACGTATCAAACACACACTTAACATTCCCCAGAGACACAGAGATTTGAAACCCATGTTACATTTGACCTCTGACCCCTGCCTCCTGTTTGTGCTCCCTGAGCTGGGCTGCTGTCTGAGTGCTTTAGCAAACCGGGATGTCCGTGTCTGTTAATGTAGCTGGACCCACTCTGGTCGGTGGTTACAGGCTGGGCTTGTGCTTGTGTTACATGAGGCATCGTGAGGCCTGCTAGTAAACGTCTGGGGCTTGAGGGACTCTCTCTTTGATGCTGCCGGCCGCTGAGAAACCTGAGAGGCTAATGGACCTAACCATATTTGTCCTCCGCAGCCTGAACATCTGTGGCACAGAAGACTAGATATGTGTGGTGGCTCCCGTGCAGTTCCACGTGTGTTCTGTAAGCAGGACACTGATCATGAGGGGAAATTTATGATTTGTCCATGGATGGTTAGTGTGTGTGACAACTATCAAGGAGCCAAGCCATCTGTTGGTCAGTTGGCTTGGCTGCTGTGGGCTGGGTTGGTGGCTTAGGAGGGCTTCACAACCTTCTTCTTTAACACTATACTGTTGAAAAGGACACACCTCAGTGTTGAGCTCTACATGAATATCTCTGTAAACGAACCCTTGGCCAATCAGCAGGCAGACATCTAGCTACCACTTCCAGCACATGAGTGTGTTATAAACACGTCTTGTACTGCAAGGTGACCCAGATGTGGCCCAAACTCAGAGATGTGTCGTTTTATAAGAGTGTAGGAAGTATTCACTTGGCCATTTCTGACTGTTGTTTACGCTGTGTGTGTGTGTGTGTGTGTGTGTGTGTGTGTGTGTGTGTGTGTGTGTGTGTGTGGGCGGGGCCACAGCTGGACCACAGGTGAGTGGAAGCCGTGCTCAGTGACATGTGGCGGGGGGTCCCAGGCCCGCAACGTCCAGTGTTTGTCACATGATGCGTTGGGACCCCGCGTGGTGGAGGACTCTGTCTGTGCCCTCTACGCCCAGGCTCCGCCCACCCAGCAGACCTGCAACATGCAGCAGTGTGCCGAGTACCAGGTGACCCGCTGGAGCCAGGTGGGTTCAGGCTGGGAGCACTCTGACTGTAGGGACACCACACACAGGTGGAGTACACATGCCCCCAGTGGTATGTGTAGGTACTGCTGGAGATACCTGATTTAAAAAATGGAAATTATATAAATATATAACTTAATGTTACTTATATTTTCATTTTCATTATTATAACTAATTTACTATTATTATTATTATTATTATTATTATTATTATTATTATTATTATTATTATTATTATTAATAACTTTAATTTGTAATTTTTGTAATGTTTGAGCAGCCATTATATTTAAAAACCTTTTTGCCAAAGCGATACAGAAGCCAAAACGTTTAGAGCCACAGGCGCAAGCTAGAACTACACCACTGTGATTTCCTCTTGTGCGTGCCACTGCTTAACAACAGAAATCACCAGGTCGCTGGTTGACTATTTGGTGTAGCCGCTGGACCAACCGCTGATAGCAACTGAAACCAAATCAACCAAATTAACTTTTTCTAGCGAATCAAATTTTGAATCAGCAGCAAGAGGTCATAGACATCTCTAGTGTCTTCACCAATCAGAATCTAGGTAAAGGCTGTTAGGCTTTCTTGCAGATTAATAACAATATAAAAAAACATAGAAACCTATTAACACCAAGCCAAATCAAGTAGGCAGTATATTACTGTTTCATTGCATTTTAACATGGTAGACACAGGATTAAAGACAATAAGTGAATACTAGGCTTAATGTTGGCAGAGCTATACAGCTCTCTCTTATAACCCACTGAAAAGCTACTGTACTGGTGTCTGACTATTTAGACACCAGTCTGACTGATTACTGCAGACTCTGTGTTATTTACTGCGGCGTTGGTGGATCAAGGTATAGAGGCTTTTGTTAACTGTTGGTATTGTCTATTCCTGGAATAGTCTCTTATTGAAATCTGAAACTGATTCAGTCTCCAGATCACAGCCAATGTACGGGATATCTGCCATGTTGCCCGCCTGTCCCTCGCTCGCCTGTTTCCTCCGAATCATCGTCCTCTCTTCATGTACTTTTGAATTAACAAAAGGCATAGACTACATTTGATAATGCAAGCACTAGGCTACTAGATTGGGGCTGTTAGTGTTGTGGTTTGCTGTTTACTAGCTGTCGTAACATTCCCGCAACTTCCTCATTCCAGTTTCCTTTTCGGGTGTCTCGGAAAGTATCTGACTCAGAAGGTATCTGAAAGAGCGTCCTCGCTCGAGCTAGCGCACAACCGGGATGACTGATAAGTCAATTAGCCTGTTGCTAGACGACTCATAGTCCTTTGCCTTGGTGTAGTTCCAGTTTTAGAAGTGGTTTAAGATCCACTCATGGCAACTCTTACATGTGAGGACTACAACTGCATTGTATGTTGAGTATGCAGCTGTAACAGCAGTTTAACTATGCAGTGATATATCTTGAGGTCAGTGGCAGGGCAGGCTATTCCCACAGACATTAGCTCATAGGCCTAGTTTCACTTCACAGCACTGCACAGCTCACACGCACCATTGCAGTCAGGCATCACAGCACAACATGGACACAACCGTGGACGTGATAGCGATCATGGGAGAACCGCAGCGTTCCTTCATACGTGTGCGTGTGCCTTGTGCAGTGCTCGGTGTCGTGCGGCCCAGGGGAGCGGACCAGGGCGGTGACATGCGTGGGCCCGGGGGGCGTGCAGCTGGAAGAGACCGTGTGCGGCACTCTGCTCCGGCCCTCGTCCATCCAGCCCTGTGACATGGGCCCCTGCCCCCTCCACATCGGCTGGCACCTAGGAGACTGGGGCCTGGTGGGCACACACACACACACACACACACACACACACACACACACACACATGCACACACACACGCTGGTCACATGCTGTGTGGTGGGGTGACATCATCCCCTCTCTCTCTCTCTCTCTCTGTGTCTGTGCGCGTGCGTGTGTGTGTGTGTGTGTGCGTGCGCGTGCGTGCAGTGCTCTAAGAGCTGTGGCTCCGGCCTGCGGGAGCGGCAGGTGATCTGCTCAGACAGACAGAGGAACCTCTACCCAGTAGAGCGCTGTAGCGGTGCCCACCCCAAGCCCCCGACGGTGGAGGGCTGCAACGGACAGCCATGCTACCAGCCCCAGCGTGAGGGAGACACACACACTATTATATTATATTATATTATACTCGATGTCATCTACAGATATAAGTACATTTACATGTATAGTACATCTACATCTACAAGTATTTATATCTGTAGATGTCATCTACAGATATAAATACATCTACATGTATAGTACATCTACATCTACAAGTATTTATATCTGTAGATGTCATCTACAGATATAAATACATCTACATGTATAGTACATCTACATGTACTTATAGCTGTACATGAATAGCTCAGTAAGTAAATAGAAAGAAGTCATAAGAAAAAAGTATCAATTAGTAATTATTATATTATAATTATTTATTAGATTTCTATATTCTATATAAGTAATATCTCCAAAAATGTAACTAATTATTTCAATATTGCCAATGTAAAAACAAAAGATGTCAGATGGACTCTTCACATCTAAATGTACACCTGCAGGTATTTCAACCATAGACTCTCAGTGTCCTCTCTGTCCTGCTCTGACTCTGTGGTGGTCTGTCCATGTTTCCAGGGGTGCCCAGCATGCAGGACCCCCAGGGATACGACAACACTCAGATAGGCTTCCAGCCCTACGTTCCAGACCACCCTGCAGGTGTGTCCCCCCTCATGATGATCTATGTTGGGAATGAGTACATGCTTGTACTGTGTTGTTAATAACCTCATGAAATGAGATACAATACACACACAAAGGAAAGCACTAAATGATGCGGGCATGATTGACACGTTTAGTGCCGTCTGTGGGCTCTGCTGCCCTGATGGAAATATCTGCAGTGCAGTGAAGTGGACAGACATGGTGTTTCCAAGCATCTGGCTGGTGTCTGGCCTGTGGCCTTGTAACTGCTGTTTTCAGCTTTATATTTGGCTCGTCAGATCATGTGACACATATTCGTCTGTAGTTGCTCCACCTATGAATGCTGGGTCCACTGGTGAACCATGCACTGTGTGAGCATCCTTGTGGCTTTGTGTGGTGTCACCTGCCATGTCTGCATGCACAATGTACTCATTCTCCCTGCTTGGCTCCCGACCAGTCAACAGCCCAGAGACGGTTGACCCCTATGGCTCCGCCCCCGCCCTGCACTGCAGCCAGTCCTATTACGGCTGCTGCACGGACGGGCGCTCCACATCCAGAGGTCCCCAGGGCCAGGGCTGCCCTCAGGAGCCTGCCCCTACTCTTCCTAGTGCTCAGGCCTCCTGCACAGAGAACAGGTAGGCATGCCACGCCCACATTCCACCGTGGCTCTGTGTGACAGGATGTAGACAAGCTTAAACGTGGGTGCTGAGCCCACTGTGGGAGACACAGTGAGCAGTCTAACCAGGGATCTTTCCATGTTATGGTCGAGCACCATAATTACCATGTGGCTGAGATGTTCTGAGAACAGGGTTTGTTTTGTTGTGTTATTTCTGGCACCTTTGCTACAAATGGGTTCATTGTGTGTGTGTGTTTGTGTTTTCTGTGTTTTCGTGCTGTATGCAGCTATGGCTGTTGCCAGGACGGCTTGACCGCCGCCCAGGGCCCCAACAGGGAGGGCTGTCAAGAGTATGTGGCCCCTGCACCTACTGTAAGCAAACATGACATGCTTTTTACTGTACAAGCATCATCCCCTGATACACACACAGCATATTTTAGAAAGGAGGGAGGGGTGTATGTCTCCCTCAAGCTGAGCTCCTGTACCAGAGACCTGCGAGTGTGAGGGTTCTTCACGGTATCTTAGCTGTTCCTAGGACTGCACTCTTCTGGACAGAGACCACAGATGTTGTACCTGGAACCTGCTGGAGGTACTCTCCCAGCCTAGAGGTCACAGCCCCTAGTGCTCCCACTACCACTGGGACCACACTGGACTTCCTCAAGTTGTCTTCCTTCTGCATCTTCTCATGCTCCTTCTCCCTGATGTTGCTGTCAGCTGGGGTTGTCACGTCTATCACAACTGCCCTCTTCGGCTCCGTGGCAACCACCACTTTGTCTGGTTGGGTAGCCAGTAGTCGCTGGTCAGTCTGGAACGTGTTCCACAGGATCGTAGCTCTGCTGGTCTCAACCACTTCTGGGGTGTCTCTCATTGGGATTTGGGACTATTCCTACTAAACATTATCCCAGTCACTTGATTATGCCTCTCATGGTTTAGGGTTAGGGTTAACGCTAATCCTGGCTCTGTCTTTAATATACGTACATATACAGTACATACTTATAAATCATAAATATATATACAGTATATATATATATATATATATATATATATATATATATATATATATATACTACATACATACACAATTTAAGTAATGGACATTATTCCCAACTTTGTACTGAACATAGTCAAATCCAAAATATCTGGGTTTGGGTAATTCACAATTTTTCTGTCTTTAATGATGATTTTGTAACCTGACACGCAAGATATCTGTGAATGTTAGACAAGTCCATCTGGGGAGCCGTCCATTGAAACAGTTTTTAAAGGGAAGGCACTTTCAGAAAAATACTTTGCAACACCAACACACAGTATACAATTACAAAACTAGGCAGCATGAAAAATGACACCTACAGATAGGCAGGTAGTGTATTTGGGTGGTGGTACCATCTAGAACAGACCTTATGGTACATGCTCCCTTTGGAACCCCCTTTGGTACGCCAATCACCCAGAGGCGTACCTGTACCAGCCTGGAACAAGAGCTTGTTCTGTCCTGCAAGCCACCAGACTGTTTAACAGCTAACACACACACTGCCACTTTACTCAAATGTCATTTTAATACAACAGTAGCCTAATTCTTGTAACCTTTACTTTATTTCATATGGACTTTTTTATATACAGTATTTTCTTTTCTTTTTTGTTTGTCTATATGATAAATACCTTGCAAAATACTTTGGAAATCTCCCACTCACATATTTTCCTCCATTCTGACTTGACTTCTGAATCCTCCCCTCTTCACCACTTCAACATTGGTCATCTCAGTTGAACCAGTCAATTTCCTTTGTGCCCTCAGATCATGTGTTGGTAAACTAAAATTATATCTGTTTCCATTTCTAGGCTGTTTTGACAATAAAGAAAACATAAAATGATGCTGGCCTTATTCTTTAAAGCACCAAAATAATGTTTTATATATATGGTGTATAACAGAATCTCTCTCTCTCTCTCTCTCTCTCTCTCTCTCTCTCTCTCTCTCTCTCTCTCTCTCTCTCTCTCTCTCTCTCTCGCTCTCTCTCTTGTGACCACAGGCGGCTTCATCGCTGCCCACTGAGAATGCAGTTCAGTGTCGCACCACCACATACGGCTGCTGCTTTGATCGCACAGCCATTGCCAGGGGGCCCAACGGGGAGGGCTGCCCCAACCCCCCCAACAACAGTAAGCAGTTAGCATCTAGGACCCTGGTGGAATGCCAATGGAATGATATATAGATAAGGCTTAGCACCATATCAACAGCATAGCAAGACATGAGTGTATAAAAACATCCAAAGCAAAATTACCTAATAGTAATTGACTTACTAGTTACATCTGCAAGTTAACCAATTACATTTTCAATTACCCACAGTAACCTTGAAATCAGCAACAGTATGTTAGGATAACTATGATTCACACATCACTTTTCCTTAACATAGCCTCTTCTCTTAAACATGGAGCCTGAATAGTGGTGATTTTTGGCTCTAAGATTCTATGCATGTCATGGATAGCCTACATACCACAATAATAACAGTAATTACAGTAAAAAGCTAAGGTGACATCAAAATACTATGCATTTCAGCCTTGATTGCCAATGTGAGTCCAGCTCATGGTTTGGTAGTGACGATGTTGAGACATTTAAGGAGTGTTTCTAGTGATGTTGAGACAACTATGGTGTGCTAGTGACGTTGAGACCATTGTGTGTTGTTGCTAGTGACGTTGAGACAATTGTGTGTTGTTGCTAGTGACGTTGAGACCATTGTGTGTTGTTGCTAGTGACGTTGAGACTATTATGTGCTGTTGCTAGTGACGTTGAGACTATTATGTGTTGTTGCTAGTGACGTTGAGACTATTATGCGTTGTTGCTAGTGACGTTGAGACCATTGTATTGTTACTAGTGACGTTGAGACCATTGTATTGTTACTAGTGATGTTGAGACCAT
>JAODUK010059291.1:0-17944 GCA_027564635.1 Typhlichthys eigenmanni
TATATATGTGATTCAGTGACATATTACATTCTGGTAGGATACTACATGGGCCAGTCAGACATCACTTTGTGACAAGACAAAAGTATATGCCTGGAGGCGACCTCTAAATTCCGGCTGTGCTAGAGGCAACACTGGCAGGTGACTCGCTAATTCACTTGCTTTCTAAAACTCGTCCTTAACTTCCTCTAGTCCCTACACTTTTAATGTGGCAGAACACACAAAAAAAGTGAAGGTAACACCTTGGCCACTTGCAAGATCGAGACAGAAAGGGTTTCCTCTTGAAAAACAAATGCCACACCCATCTCCGAGTTATAACTAGGTTTTCCATCTCTGCCATGCGAGATTGCAAACCGTTAGCCATATGCTTGTTGTTGGTTGGACTGCTGACATAAGCACCATATACCAATTACCTTCCTGCTTGATTCACCAAACCTAATGTGATCTCCACCTTTGCCAGACATCAGATCAATTTAGAAATGTCAGGCAGTTTACTGTTCCACGTACATTCACAACAAGCTCCCTGACAGCTGTACCTATACGTGTATACCTGTGGCCCTGCAAGACTAGGATGTCTCTAGTTTACCCTGGTCAGGAGCTGTAGCCATGTAATATTACCCACATTGGACTAACCTTAGTCACCCTGGTCCATAAATTGAGAGGCTGTCATATTGTATTCCCTCTTGGATCACACTCTGTCCTCTAAGGTTGACTAAAAGCAGCTTTAATTTCTCCAAGTCAGTCCAGGAAGTGTCAAGGTTCTTCTGTCACCCCAGTGTTCTGTTCCAGACAGGTGAACTGCTAGAATAGGCTTAGAGTTGCCCCAGCCAACTGTTGCATCCTCGTCCACGTCCCTGCCAATGAGGTGAGACGTCGTACGGATCCAGAGATCAAGTTCAGCGCAGGAGCTTCCTTCAGACAGAACTCGGCCTAGGATCAAGTTAACGATGAGCACTTAGCGCATGTATGCCGATGGGATCTGCTTTGGAAGTTTATTCTTTTTTGTCATCTGCAGACGCTTTATATAATGGTTGTGGTTCCTTGGTTTGCGGTTGCAGTAGTGCAGCGCGTGAGCGTGTAGTCAACAGGTCGCGGGGAGATGGCGGGCTAGGAGGCGAGGATCTGTCCCCCCTAGGGGCCTCCGTCCCTTCTGTGCCTCAGCAGCTGGAAGATATTCTGCAGAACAGAAATGACAGCGAGTGAGGGGCATCCGAGGTAAGCGGTATCGCCATTGGGCCGAAGACGCGGAGGCAGGCCAGGCCTTACCTTGCCACACATACCATCATCTCTGCTGCAGTTCCTGTTGTCTTTGTCTGTGGCCTCCTCTTGCACCTGCACGGCCAGAAATAAAGCGAATTAAGAGATGCACACACCATGTCACCCAACAGGCCGAGCAGGCTTCACTTACCTCCTGGCCCCACTTGAGTTCACAGAAGACTCTCTCGAAGCACTCGTGCATGTAGTTGAACTGGTCGTCAAAGAGGATGGGAAAATAAAGTGTTTAGACATCTGCACCACAGACCAGGCATGTCGCCAGAATTACTACATTGACTTATCTGCCCATATATGGACGTGACCTCATTAATATTGCCTGTTGTTACATTACGATTACAAAACAGATAAAGTTAGTTTAAAAATCATAAGCTCTAGTAAATAAAAATGTTCAGTCTGTGGTGCCCTTAGGAAGTCGGGGAGGGCTTAAGACTGGCACAAGACAGTTTAGCCATGTGCTGCTTCTGTGCTCTCGTCTGCCAGCGCTCCCCACACTCACGCACGCACGATGTCACATGACAATGGAGGAATAACACTGTTTACATGATTCTGACAATAATATTGTTTATCTAAATTATTTCTGGGACAATACTGTATATCGCCCAACAAAAATATGTATTGTGACAGACTTACCACATATATATATATATATAATTTAATTAATTGATATTAAATCTGCAAGAGCTTGTTAAAAAAGAATTGAGTGCATTATACATTTGGCACAAAATTAAGTGAAATTAAATAAATTTCAGGAATACCAAAACATTAGTGCAACCTCAAGCTTAGCAGTCCCAACCAGACCATCTTACAGTAAAATGTGTTCCAATATGCACGTGGTACTCACATAGGGCGTGAAGATTTTCACCCAGCGCGGTTTCTTCTCTCCCCTTGCATATTCAAAGCAGAAGGCCATGCCTTCTTCATCTGTGTCCCACCTCTGCATCTCGCTCCAGTCAAACGATATCACCTGGTTCTGGACAGCAGGGGAAGGTCAGACAGACAGGCAGGGAAACAGGCAGGCAGACGAGCATTAATATATAAACCTCCAAAAGCATAAACACAAACATTCAAACATGTCCATTAATATATAAACAAAAACACACACGCGCCAATATACTGTGTATACCCATGACGGCATAAATACACACGCACACATGCACACGCACACATGCACACGCTGGCCCTTGCCTCTAGCGTGCCTTCCTCGGTGCAGGCATGCAGCTTGAAGTGGTCTATGCTGATGGCGGTGATGACGTGGCCTTTACGCCGGGAGTCACAGGAACAGTGGGGGAAGATGATCTCGTTGTAACCCTCACAGTCCCGCAACAGGCTCAGGTACTGACGGACAAACATGACAAGATACAATGCAGTGTGAGCCTAGGGAACTACAGGGGGAGGGGTAGAGAAGAATTCATATTTTATACACACACACACACACACACTCGTACAAATCTGAAAAAATGCTGCAGTGATCATATTTTCATGCGGCAGTGTGTGTGCGTGTGTGCATGTATATATATACACACACACAGTATACTGTATAATGTATACAGCTCTATCTCTCACATATACGGAATGTACACAAAGGAATTTAATTTTAAAGGCATGTGGTCTCCAGAACTGACGTAACAAAAATGATATTAACAAAATAAACGGCAGTTCGCACAGCCTGTGCGACGGTACATGTGCAATGAACCCTTAATATAGCAACTTCTAATAGCTGCACTAACTCAACTGCACTGGGATAACGTTAGACGTGAACTCTCTGTGGCACACTCACCATGGCCATCTTCTTTTGCTCAGCAAGTTTCTGCAGCTGGTAGGACTTCTGCTCCGCCTTGATGAAGCCCCTCTTCACGTCATCTAACGCCTAGGGCGTGTGACAACGCATCAGCAAGTCACATGCTTGCATTTGTTTTTAGGAATTGTTTATTAATGTGTGGATGTGTGAGTCATGTGGAAAAGATTTAAATGTTTATAGCTTGACTTGACCATGTCACTGGGGGCATATGACAACTTCACACACACACACACACATAAACATTTACTTTAAACTACTCTAAACATCTTGTCTTATTTGCAAACCCCCAAGTCATAACCGAGAGGCCCTGCCCCCACTATCAGAACCACTTCATCAAGGTTGGGGGTAAAAAAAAAAAAAAAGGTCACTCCAGACCTGGTGGAAGCAGTAGTTGACGGCCAGCTGATTGTCATTGAGCAGAATCTCCTCCTCCGTGGTGAAGAGCCACTTCTGCAGAGTGAGACAGGTCCCCAGGACTGCAGAGGTGTAATTCTGCACATACAGCTTATGGGGGAACTCATTGGGGGCTAGCTTTCGCACTGAGAGAGAGAGTGGGAGGGAGAGAGAGAGAGAGAGAGAGAGAGAGAATATGGGTTTATTTTAGGCATATTTCATTTTTTTTGGGTGGGGGTAGAAAAGAGTGAGCATGAGGGATTAACAAAACAGCAGCAACTCCCAAAGCCCCCTTAACAGCCTAGTAATTTTGTAAATACAGGAAAGCCTCTAACTGTGTGTGTGAGAACCAGAGAGTGAGCTCAGTCTCACTACTGTTAATACAGAGAGACAGAGAGAGAGAGAGAGACAGAGAGAGAGAAAGAGAGACAGAGAGGAAGACAGAGAGAGCGAGATAACCTGAGGGCACCTTACTGCCTGCAGGGGAAGGGGGGGGGGGGCTAAACCATCCCCAAAATCAATAATTAACCAAGAAGGGAGACAGATTCCAGTGCTGTACAAAGGCACTCCGGTCCAGACACGACGGGAACGGCCCCTCTGCATACCGAGAGAGTGCTTGAGAGGGAGGGTGTGCAGGGATAGTGGATTGCGCTGGGGTCGGGGGAAGTGGAGATTGACAGGGAGAAGAGAGAGACTGACAGGCTGAGGTGGAGAGAGGAGCTCCCGCTAGTCCAGAGACAACCATCCCTCTCTCTGTGACAGACAGGTGTCCGTCACACCCCTCGATGGGTGCTGCTCGGTACAGTACATTATCTTAACGCAAAGAGACAGAGAGGGTTCGAGATGTACCACCATGTCAAGTCAAAGCAGCTGCTACCAAGTGGAAAAAGACAGAAAAAAGACATAAAAAATGTAATAATATAAGACACGCACTATATACTGTAGGACACGCACTCTTAAGTATTCATTCTTAACTCACCAAAGGTGTGGTTGATGACCTCAAATAAGGCAAAATAGCTTGCCGTTACACTGTCCATGCCCAGCTTCAAGACCACAGCCTTAGCCAGCCACATACGAGAGAGGAAAAGAGGTCCAGAGAGCTATTAAACTGGTTTGGGCCTGAAACACTGGTGTTATTGAGTGTGTGTGTGTGTGCGTGTGTGTGTGCGCGCGCTCGCGCTCACCTGATAGACCTGGTCTGTAGTGGAGTTCTTGCGGACTCGGACTGTGACTGTGGTCTTATCGGGCATGGCTATCCTCAACTCCACGTCCGATACACCGTTGTAGTTCTACCACCGGAGAGGGGAGCAGAGGAGGGACGAGAGAAAGTCAGGCAGAAGGCTCAGGTGTGGGGACGAGAGAGACAGAGAGGGGGCGGCAGAGAGCAGGCAGTCAAGTGAAACTTAGGATATCAAATAAACACACACACAGTATACATATGAGTACACATATGATATAATCACATTTGGAATACAACTGTAATCAAGAAGAAGATATTTATGTATATATTAGTTTTTATTTATATTTCTCAGACAAAAGTCACAAAGTGCTTCACAATTATAGAAGTAAAAACAGCCAGTAATAAAACAATCAATGGTCAAACGGTCAAACCCACAAGAAAATACACAAGGGGAGGGCAGATAGCAAGGCATTGCATTACAGTACACGCACACACTTTCTCCCTTACCTCATCTGATTCAGACAGGAACTCTTGCATGATGTCACTCTCTCCAATGACCCGCACAGAACACACTGCAGTCATAGAATCATGTTTCAACAAGGAATAGGCCCTACAATTATCTCATTGTAAGGATGTATTCTAATATCTGACAGACATTTTTGCTATTCTTTCTGTGGTTGCTTTCCTAGTATCCATTCTGTGAAGAAAAACAAATCCTTTGTGGCATGAGGTAATACAATACAATACAGACTGACACTTTTACCTTGCTGCTAGAGAAATGTGATAGACCTGGCTGTTCACCCTGGAGTGCATATTTACCAAGCAGCTGCTGGTCAGCAGCCATTTTGCAGACATTTGGGACATTATAAACAATAAGAGCCTCAATTTACTGTACATATTGACACGCCTCAAAAAGTCTAGAGAGAACTACGCTAAATGAATAGCAGCTTTAACTAGAAGCTGTAATCATTATAGAGATGACGCAGATGATTGCAATGGCATCAAGTTACACTTTCTAAAACAGACAAACCAGCAGGAGGTGTTCTTCTTCCACGAGCTCAACTAGCTAGGCTACAAAAGGGACAGCTGCCCCGGATCCCTCTCCCACCTTTCTCCAGGTACTCTTCTAGGCCTCTGCGTCGTGCATCCAGCTGCTGCTCTGAAAGGGAAAAGGGCCATTTGCCAGGCAGCTTGGGGAATGTGTAGCTGGCAAAATCTCTTTTCAGGTTCTGATGCAGGTTGGCAAACTCGCGGTAGCGTTTGGAGCAAAGCTGCCTGCCTGCCATGTAAACGTTGTACACCTAATAGAACAGGAAAGACAACAAATAGTGGAATAGTGATTAGTGATTTTAAAGAAAGCTCTAATCAGTACCTAGGTAAAGTTAGTGTCGTACTAGAAGTTGGATATTTAAAGGTGCTTTATGCTAGCTTGATGTTACCAGACACAATATTCACTTTGTGAAGACTGTTAATATCTGCTTCCCAGCACTGACGGCATACAATAGGCCTACTGTACTGTATGACATCAGGAATAAGTGTGTGTGGGTCTATGTAAAAAATGTGTGTGTGTTGGTGGATGGGTGAGTGGTGTAGGTGTTTGTTGTTATTGGAGACTGACTATACCATAAATAACAAGAATAAATAACATTATGCACATTCATATGGGGTCTCACAGACCCCAAACAGATCATCTTTTCATTTAATCTGAGGTCCTTTTTGTTTTACATATGGCAGAGGTCTTCAACAGGGGGTCCGGGATCCCTAGGGGGTCCTCCAAACTATTTAATCCCAAAATTATTTTCATTACATAAACACAACCTGGCTTTAATGTCTTAGTTAGTTGCCTACTTTTGTAAATGACACTATAGGCTGACATACACATTATTGTTGGCCAGGCACCGGTTGTCATTTATGCAATAATTCTTAGTTGACCAATCGTAATACGTATTGATCAACTAATATGAGTAAGTATTACGATATTGTATTGCACTGCGTGGGCAGTGCAATACAATACACTGCCCACGCAATTTAGCACTTGTTATTTGGGATGTTAGTAAATCCGGCCCATAGTGGAGTAATTGCATCCTGAGCAGACAACTACTGTGCGTGTGTGTGTGTGGGGGGGGTAATGCGAACTCCTCTGTTCTGTTTTCATATCCAGGCGGCAGAGTGTGCATGTTAGTGTGTGTGTGTGTGTGTGTGTGTGTGTGTGTGTGTGTGTGTGCGCGCATGGCGCATGTGTTTTGGTTCGAGATGCTGGTGCACTTGTGTGTCGACATGGCCCTGTGTGCCAATTGTGGGAGACTTATCAGCGAACCCGGATATAACACTAACCTAATGGAGGCACTCGTAATGCTCCTAGCATCTAAACGTGACAGCGACATAAATCTTTTATATGTAGCCTATGTTACCTACGGCTTGTTCCATTCCCTCACTGAAGCCAAATTTGGCAAACTGAGGCGAACGTGTTTGCTTTTAAAAGAGTAACTGCACCCCTAAAAAGTGTTACAGGTACAAGTAACAGGATTGATCTGTAGTGAGACACATTAATGTTGGTGTTAATATTGACAAAATTCACGTTTTTATAAAAATCTGCGTTTTGTGGGCTGAAAACAGAACTACATGTCATATGTTAAAAATCACCACAGGACCTGACTGGTTTTCAACGGTACACTTAGCACGCTCATGTGTCAACTTTTAACGTACATGTTCATGGGGATCCCCCTCTCAGCCCCTCCCCTCCCCTCCCCTCAGACAGCTCCTTGATGCATTATTCATAGGTTGTAGTGGGAGGAGTCAGGCTCAGCGCTGGGGTGCAGTTACACTTGAACCTTTTGTTATTATTCGATGTAAGACAGACCACCACACACACCACAAACTTCTCCTGGTTGAGCTCCGCATGCTTGTAGGTGGGGACGGAGATGGGCACGGCCTGCTTGTCGGAGTAGTCGTAGCAGGACTGCGTCGAGCTGTCGTCCGCCGGGTCCAGGCAGTCTGCCTCCTGGGGGGGCGTGGCCAGCACCGCCAGCACCAGCTCCCTCTCCCCAGCCCGGATCAGGTCCACCACCTGCTTGTGGGTCGCCCCCTCCACGTTCACTCCGTTCCTGTAGCGGGGGGCACAGTGGGAGGAGGGTGTCTCACATGTGCGTAGTTATCTGGTGACTGACTGACCCCGCCCCCCCCGGGTGTCCCTACTCATGCGTTGAATGCCCCCCGGATGATGAGGATGTGAATAAAAGGTTTTCCTCATTTGTTTTTGCATCGTGTGTGAACGCAAGATACAACACATGTACACTGGTGTACATTAAATAAGCCTTGATCAAACGCATAACACTGCAAATGTTGTTTGCAGACATGATATAATGCATGAATGAATGCGACCAGTTAAAAGTGTTGCCAAGAACGTCACGCCATTGTAAAAACTGTTACCTTTCATTTCTCAATCAGTTTGAGCACAAATATATATTCACACGAGCGCACAAACATGAATAAACGGAACAGAAAGGAACGGAAAGGGAAGTAACGTCAGACACAGGTGTGCTCACATACCCACTCCATAAGGCCAGGTATCCCATGGCAACAGTTATGGGGTGTGTGTGCTGACGCCAGCTGTGCAACGGCCTACAGATAACATTAGGTTTATCACCTTAACACAATAAAGTCCTGTTGAGCCACACCTACACATAACTATGCTAGGCCATCATTATTCCTGTAAACCCACATTTACTGCAAACCTTCCCTCTATTTTTATTTTAAATACCTACCAATAAACTAACCTGACGTCCAAGATGGTTTGTTGAAACCATTTAGAAAATGGCAAAAAATACTTGGCAGAGATTATTGGATGAACTGATAGTGATTGGCGATACCTAAATACACCCGTACCTGCCAGTATAACGCCGATTGGTCAGAACCACTGGTTTCAAGCTGTTCAGACGTATATTACTGGCGAGGTCAAACTGTAGCTCGTGAGATCAGGCTGGTATCACAAGGATACCAATGAACCACACAGGCGTTAAAAAAGGAAAGAAAATTAGAGAACATGTCACTAGAGTCTTCCTCAAACTCACAAACACACACCCTTTAAATGTGATTCAGCTGTTGAACACAAACATCACATGGAGGCATTGATATCATGTTCTGCAACTAACAAGGCTCTATTGTGGCTACTTCACACAGTGCCTCATTCACTCCTGATCAGGGCAGGTTACTTTCTAAATGTAATCTGTTACAGTTACTAGTTACCAGACTAAAGTTATAATCAGTAAGGTAACAATGTTCTTTAAAATTCCATCCAAAGCAATTTACTGCGTTGGCAGCGGCAAATCGTTCTATTTTTGTGACCGTTTATGTTGCTCAGGGGATCAGATTAAAGTAGGACTTTATTTAAATAATTGATTGACGTTAATTAAAGGATAATAAGAGAACAGTTGATTTTGAAATTAGTCCTAGAAGTACCATCAAATTTATTTATTTTATTCTGTAATCCGATTACACTATTTTAGTTGGTAATTGTAATGGGTTACAGTTACTGTTTTTTGTAATTAGTTACAAGTAGGGATGGTACAATCCAGTTTTTTCAGTCCTGATACCGATGGCGATACCGGCAGTTGTGCATACAGTTGACAAAAAATTACAAAATCTAACTAGGACATTTGGACTAAATTAAAAAATAGCTGCCAAAATTAACACTAGTTACAACTGTTCAATTGTCACCGATACCGATCCAGCTAATTAAGTCACTATCGAACAATTTATGATCTCAGTATCATATCGGTGCCATCCCTAGTTACAAGTAACTTATTACATGTAATCAGTTACTTACATGTAATCAGTTACTCCCCAACCCTGATCCTGATGCCTGGTCTTATTAAGCAGTGTCTAGGGCTTCTCTCTCCATCGTTAGCACAATGCATGCGCTTGAATTACTCATTAAAGGCCCTTTCAGACAGGACACGACATGAGCTGTGCTCACTGCTGAGTTGAGCGCATATATCTCCAGGTACTTCATACAGGACACGGCTGCGCTTGCCATGTCTCTAGGCAACGAAGAGGCTACACATACTGGAGTTTGAAGAACAGACTCCCACTAGCTAAAGGCCCTGCTAAACAATAAATTATATTTTTTGCGTTACAAGCATACAAAAAAATTAAATAAAAACCTTTTCAGGGGATCTCTTATTTACTCAGGATTTAACTATATTTGTATCCCGAATTTGAATGTAACAAACGGTTCACAAATATTGGTTTAACTAAGAGATCAGCAGAAAAATACAAGTTTAAAAATAAGTGAAAAATTTGTAAACGCTGATTTTCTACACGTACAATATCAACTCTTCCTCCAGTTTCACTTTTGTGTCTTGTTACTAACGATGTTCTGGTGATTTTGACTGCTCGAGTACCTGACGGAGGAAACGAGAAAGTATTCGAGTATTTGTATTCTGGGCCCAGGGGAAATGAAATACATCAGAAAACTAAAGGATGTACCAGGCAATGTCAGTTTCTTATTTGAATCAATGCATTTAATTAAAAAATAAACTTGTATGTATAGGTTGGGTTGTGTCATCCACGAAGCATCTACACAAATAAGATGTGTTTGGATGTACGGCCGTGACATTTCAGTACCAAATAATCCATTGAATAGGCTACAGTTTTCCAGGTTTAATAAAATGGTAAGAACTTAATTTTCATAAAGTTAATTTAATTGAAAGTTTAACTGAGATGTTGATGGGAATTCATGATAGGCTGAAAGTATTGTTTGACGGAAAAAAAGGCAGCTACAGACAAATCTGCCTTCTGTTTGGTCAGACTGCATGTCCAAAACTATGGCGATGTTGAGTTGTTTGGAACCGAACTACCTACTAGATACTGCTGCAGTAAAGTGTGTATTACTGTCCCGAACACCATTTCACAGGTTTTGAAGCATTTGAATACTCTCTCAAAAACACTCAACTATAATTAAGACGTACAACAGAAGTAATCTAAGATTCCTAGTTTCAGTGAGCACACATAGCCATGCGCTCAAAATGGCCACTTTGACTGACACGTCAATTGAGCCAGTCAGAGCTCTCAAATAGCATATACCTCCTGTAGCAGCAAATAAGAGTGTGTGTTGAATGAAAAGCCTCACTCTCTTCTTATAAACAGAGCTAATTGCAATCAGTTGTGTTGATGACACAGTGTAGGGCAGGCAATTACATTTCAACATGTGGGTTTATATGGAGACATGCATGCATAATGTGAAAAAACAAATACTTGATACTTGATACATGCCCAACGAACGAATAATCAAATATTTGGGACCAGCCCTAAAAATGTGACATTATGTTGACAGAATTAATACACGTATTTATTTGTGCGTTGCCATCATCGATCATGAAACGTATGACTGAGCATTGCTGTCACAGACGAGCACTCGAGTACCCGTGCCCATCCCTACTGGCTACATGCCTCGTTTCTATTGGCCGTGCGGGTATTCGTAACAGCAAACACTTTGTTGAACATCGCTCTTATCGTCAAAGCCGTAGCACTACGCTTTGCTTCAAAATGCACTTCGACGTGCGAGGCGCCACCGCAGAGGCCCGCGGAGCGATACTGTTTTGATTTGAGCTCGTAGTTAGCAAGAATGACTGACGCGGTCTTTAATTATTTAATTATACCACTGTTAGACCACTGAGCAACACATTCAGAGAACTACAGGCTTTCAAGATATTCAAGCTTTTACCTCAAAATAAAACAATTCTTTGTTTGAACTTTGCTGTTGCATTGCACTATGGGTGCACCACTGTGGCAGCTCTCAAAATAAATATACTTTTACAGAGGCACACTCTAGATGGGCATTACACTATCTCTCTATAAAGCAGCTTAATAAGAAAGGCTCAGGGCAAAGGTTATCTTACATCATAAATAGAGCAGTGCCTGCCTACACATATGCACAAAGATAACACAATCAACATGCTTAGGTAAAATACATTAGACTGTGATCTTAGTTAATGTGAATGGTTAACATTATGCATTCAGATAACTCATGCATTCCAACAACATGTTGCCAATAAATAGTTTCACCAAAGAACTATTTGAATCCGTGTATGGATTATTCTCTCCCCCATCCCTCCATGCAAACAACTGTCACGCTTGCTGTGACTATACATGGGACACTTGCATGAGAACAGTTAAATGGAGCGCTCATAGGACATGGAGTGGAGTGCCTGTCGTCGGCTGGCTATAAACGACGGGGCCAGATAATGACTAACAGACTGATAATGGAACACTGCCAGACAGACACAACGCAAGAGAAAGCAGGCTATATACAGTGCACTCGCAGGAGATACAGTACACATCTATTAGTACATAGCCATGGTTTAGTCTTAATTAGCATATGCCCAGGTCTACCAAGCCCAGATGAATACTCAGGACAGAGGAACCTGAGGTGGTTGTAGATGAAATGCAGTTAGAGTAAAATGAGTAGTGTGTATTTATTGTTCCTTTAAAACTGATTTTACTTATTCTGAAGGATATGGAGCAAAGGACTATTGGACATTGTGGCTGTAAATGATTGATTGAATGATGAAATGTTTATTATCTGTTCAGTTGGCAAATTAGGTAATTTATACATGTATGTATGTACCGGCATGTATGTAAAACTAGTGTATATGCTTTATAACTCGTATGTTTGAAGCTACTTCTTGGTCAGGTCTCTCCTGAAAATGAGATTTTAATCTCAGTGAGATTGCCTGGTTAAATATAAGAAATATTGGCCAGAGCGCGCCGGGCAAGATGTGATTTTAAAAATACACCGTCTAATACCATATCTTACACACTACCTGGTTAAGGATTAAACTAGGCTGTATGGGGTGGCTAAAAGGTAGGTTTACATAGGAGAAATCAAGGCAGAAGGATAACAGTACTAGAAAGGCTTTTATGTGACGATTAAGGATTTTTTGGCGACCTCTAAACACATCAAGTTGCCACCATGTTAAAACACCAAGGTAGGCAGCCATAGTGGCAGGTGGCTCTGTGAGGGCAGCAGAGTCAAGACTACATAATAACAAGTACTGTATGCGATGAAGCTCCCTGTGTAGTTTGTGCACTATCAGCATAGTGAGCAGGTCGCCATTTGTCATGATGAGCTGTATTATAAAAGGAACACTGCACATTTTGGTAAATTACCCTTAAAGAAAGAGAGAGCAATGTACAGGTCTGCGTGCACGTACAGATAAGCAGAGCCTGTCTGTAAAGGCCTGCAAAGAGTTGACTATACATTCTAGCATAAATGTAGGGCCAATTTTATTTACTTATTATTTTTAAACATGAAAAAGTGTCACCATGCACATAAACACACCACATATCATTGATAAACAAGCTGCCAGGTTACTGGGCATAGTATAATTATAGTGAACAAGCAAGTCCTCCTGGCAATGACAAACACACACACACACACACACGCACACACACGCACACGCACGCACACACATGCACACACACACACACACACACAACTAATTTTATATAGCAGCTATTTGCTGCTATTCCTCTCCATGGTAACAGACCCCAACATCAGCCAGCATCTCTGAGGGCATACTAAGACAGAAGCATCCTCTGTGCGCAGCAAAAACATACATTCTTCACAAAACCATTTTATGAAAAAAAATGCAGTTCCCAAGTTAAAGCTAATGTGACCTTACATTGACACAAAATAGTTTTAAATCACATGAAAGGGTAGCCAACTAGGCCTATTTCCTATATGGTGTGATATCATGATGAATTACACATATTATTATGACTATACCGTAGGTGTTAATTCACACACATTTAAAATGTGTCATGGTGATTTTGAGATAAATAGATTTGACACATTATTCAAAATTACCCGTTTTACACACACTAGTTTCAGAACGAACAGCTTTTCTGCCCTCTGGTCTCATGTTCAATACCGCACAGATTGGTGGCGCTAATAACCCAAACTAGTTCACACTAATGAAGCAGTATACTAAGGTACCAGAATGATGTTCCAACAGGTCTGCCTTGCTTTTACTGACCAGAAGCCTTTCTTGCGCGACCTATTTACCTCAATGCAACAAGGCAAACGCTAATTCTGGTCAGTTAAGTAAGGGTGCAGCTAAAATGCTTAATATAGTATTTTTAGAGCTCAAATAATAGCCACTTACACCTCGATAATCCTGTCCCCTTTTGAGATACCGGCTCTCTCGGCAGCACCACCCGGTAACACCGCACTAACGTGCTGTAACGGCGCGTACAGCTCCCCGTTAATGCTCCGTAGCTGTCCCCCTTCACTAACTTGTCCCCGGACATTGAAGCCATAGCCCGAATCAGACTTCACTATTCGGACTAGTCGTGGGCCTGATGTAACGGTTGTTGCCATCTGGCAGACGCCGCCGGTGCCCACTGTAGTACCACTGCTGCCGTTACGACAGAAAGAGTGAGGCAAATGAGGGACCGACGAACAAATTCCTTCCCCCTCGACGTCCGCCATTCTTCAACACTATGTATATATCTCAGTCCAATGTGGCGTTAAATATACTACAAACATTTGCTGGTAGCAGGCTAACCAGCTTGCTAGTCAGGATCGTCAGGCTGCAACGGAAAATGCCGATAGCTTACGATGTTGCCAGACCAGAAACCGCCCCGGGACCTATGACCGGGACACATTGCACTGATTCCACTCCAGGGAAGTAACCTCTTATTTCCTCGTGAGAACGTGTCGCTCATCACCGGCAGTCTCGTGTCTCAGTCTCATGGCTTATGCAAATCCAAAATAGCCTATACTTATTTTCAGCAACATGTAAAGTTTTGTAAACAATTTACATTTTGCTGAAACGTTTTGTTTATGTTTACAGTAAATGAGTGTGTGCCAGCAGAAAGCTAAGCCAATTCCAGAAGAATGGACTGCAATATCTAGGCCTAACTAAACCTGACTAGCGCCGACTTGTGGCATATATACATTTTTTCTGAAGCTATTAATTAAATAATAGCCTATAATACATTTGCCAACCCCATTGCCATTAGGCTACCACTGACATGCCTTTGTTTAGAAGAGGGCTGAGAGACAGCTGAGCTCTGTGAATTGGGAATAGACTACAGTAACAAAAATTATTAACCTGCAAGTTCTCAAAGACCACCCCATCTAAACCAGTACAATTTGCATTTCATATGTTTTAATTCAACCACCATTTTGTTACAGCAGCATGCCATCATAGCTAATTATATTAGCGTTTTAATGCAATCATGCCAAGGAACAATACTTTATAAGGAAGACAAAACTCTATTTTCAAACATGACAATATTTTATTTTGCTTGCTGAATACCAAATCCATATTTCTCTCTCAGACAAAATAAGTACTGGTACTTGTTTCTTTTTTGAAGCTGCACAATAATGTTATTATAGTTAGGAGTGATTCACTTATATCTAGGTGTGTTTGTTTACTTTTTCTGAGCATTCTTGAAGAATTCATTGGTGGCCATACACAACACAGCTACCAAAATAAGGTACTCCTGGAAATCCACAGTGCCATCTTGGTTGTCATCCAGATCCCTGAAGATCTCCTCTATCTGGCCTTTATCTCCATCCTGTGGGTTTGTGTGTGAGAGAGAGAGAGAGAGAGAGAGAGAGAGAGAGAGAGAGAGAGAGAGAGAGGGGAGACAGAGCTTGTGGTCACTGTAGAATGTCTCACACATGCTGTCAGTACAATACAAATAACATTTTCTGGATCTGAAAGAATGAATGAGTAAAGCAATCAATAATAATAATTTTTCCAACAAGACAATTTTCTTCTCACAGGAATGTCGCCAATCTCTTTCCTGAACATCTGGGCCAGTTCTCCCTTGGTCAGTGTGTATGGGTCTCCCTCTTTCCCAGAGTAACTGTGGAAGACTTTGACGAGCAACACCATTGCATTCTGGAGGTCACTCATGGTTACTGGGAGAACAGAAATGGACAGAAATGTCAGCATGTTTGTTATCTTAACAAACTTCAAGTCATGGCCAAATACCTTTTAAATCCAACCAATATTGTGTTTCTATAATATAAGGAGATGTGTTAAAAACATGCAGTACGATATATTAACAGGCAGAGCAAGGAATGCAGAGGCTTCCTCTGGAGATTAACAGCATGAAATTGGCGGTTTTTTAAGGCACATTCTGCAGTTTTCCCTGTGTCTTCCTGAGGCAAATGCCAGCCACACCCACTCACATGCCTATTGTGTTATACTCTACTCCTGCCTCCTCTTGGAGAAAGAAAGTTACAGGGTATTGTCTCATGTTACACTCTTTATCATAGTATTGTGTCTTACAAAATAAACACTGAAATGTAATGCACTTTTTTACTGTTTACAGGAAACAGGATTAAAATGAATGTCTATTAAATTAAATAGTAGTTAATCAGCAATTCCCATATTAGACCTGCTTGTGAAGCAGCTCAGACATTGGTGACACCAAAATACAAGCGCCTGAGGGTTTTCTCTGTATAATACTACTATAGTGCTTTCATAATTACAGCATACACTGTACTTTCTGAAAAGTACTGTGAAATGAACGGCCTATCATTTAAAACCGTACCACTCTTTTAAATACAATACATATTTTTTACATTTTCCGTTTACTTACCCAAGTTTATATGACAGAGGTTGGGCTGAGTGAGTCAAAGCAGAGGAAGAGTAGTGGGCAGCACAAGCAGGACCTTTTTATAGAGGTATTAACACACCCCTTTGCAAAGCCCTACCCCTCATCACATTTGCCATAAAGCTCAAATGGTGACAGGGAGTGACAAATACTCCCTCACTGTTTTGTGTATTTTATAATATTCATGTATTACCCTTCTTTTTTACAGAGTTTTTATAACTTTCTAACTATCGTTTTAATTTTATCATTTGGCAACATAAAGTGAGTACAACTACAAGTGTGTTAATGGAGGCAGGGGTTAGGTATCATGCTTACAGGCAGGCTGTGTTTGTTGGGGATTAAACCAGATACTTCAATAGTTCTGCAAAAGGCATTATGCTGCACGGTGGAACTGCATCAGGAAATGGGAGTGAGTCTATGATGT
The DNA here is from genome assembly GCA_027564635.1 of Typhlichthys eigenmanni. Lineage (NCBI taxonomy): Eukaryota > Metazoa > Chordata > Actinopteri > Percopsiformes > Amblyopsidae > Typhlichthys > Typhlichthys eigenmanni. Next base: position 16,705 of record JAODUK010059291.1, read on the forward strand.
ATGGGCATGCAAATATGAATATTTGACAAAGGACAAGGGAGCGACAGAGGTGAAATCTAGATGATGGTGAGGCTTTATCACGATCATAAAACTAGCTTCTTTTCAAGTGGTAGCTGTGTATTGCCAGTTAGAGCTCTCAAATGCTGTAGCTGTCTCCATGTTGACTCATGTTGGCAACAACATTAGTCTACTGCCTGCACAGAGAGAGAGAGAGAGAGAGAGAGAGAGAGAGAGAGAGAGAGAGAGAGAGAGTCAAGAAAATACTGCATTAGATTTTATAATATGCAATGTAAAAATGATTAATCAGCCTTATTGTATTATATGGGTATAGATCAACTGTCTTAGGTCCATTGTATGTTGAGCATAGCTTATACTGTAACGTGACCAGAGTGGGTGACTGACCACAGACATTAACTGGGGTTTTCCGCACTGAGTCACCAGCACACCATCTCCATAGTGACCATGTCGGTTGTTAGAAGGATTCTTATCGTGTTGAAGATTCTTCTTGATACACTTCAGGCAAACAGGCACATGACCCTCATCAGTATTGTTTAAGAAGATTTGCTTTTTGATATTATTTTTAAGTGACCCTGGCCATGCAAATATAATGTGGCCGCTCTGTCATCATGATAGTATTTTGTCTTGTGGGAGAAAACCTTACTAGGTGACCCAGTTGTATGTGTGTGTGTGTGTGTTTTGTATAGTATGTGGTGGATCTTGTTGCTACAGTCCTTATGTGTAGCCCTGAAAGAGCATTAGATAGAGAGAGAGAGTGAGAGTGAGAGAGAGAGTGAGAGCCAAGTTCTTTTCAGAGTAGGAGGCTTTACATGGAATGCAATGAGGTCATATCAGGACATGGCTTTGACTAAATAAAATTGCTACATCTAATTGCTTGTCCTCTTTAGTCCAATTTTGCATAATATACACATACATGGTCAGATGAAATGTTGTTTAAGAGGTTCATACAATGGTGTATTATGACAAACTTGAGATCATATCGTCTATGTGCAGTCAGAGACGGTTGAGAACAGCCATGCTTAGCTGCAGGCTTGGTTTGCATTAACACGGACAATGAGAAATATGAAACCTGCACAATACAACAAATAGCATGTTTCTTAGTTTTATTTAACCCCCCCCCCCCCTCTCTCTCTCTCTCTCTCTCTCTATCAGTGGTGGGCCGTCAGGGCCAGCAAGGCCTTCTCTGCTGGCCTAACATAAATCATGATCATAAATCATGATC
>JAODUK010059302.1:0-17942 GCA_027564635.1 Typhlichthys eigenmanni
TATGCTGTTAGGTGCCGGGGAGAGAGAGAGAGAGAGAGAGAGAGAGGGAGGGGAAGAGAGCGAGGGAGGACGGGTGAGAGGGAGGGTGGGGGGGGAGGCTGGTAAGGGGAGGCTGGAGCTGGGCCTGAAACTGTGGGGGAGGCGCACAGGCCTCAGCCGCAGTGCTGCGCACACAGAAGGAGCGCCTCTCGCGGGGGTGGGGGTGGTTGGGGGGAAAGGGGGAGAGTGGGAAGAGGGTCGGGGGAGGAGGACAAGGGCTTGTTGGGTGTGTGTGGGTGCAGCGGAGGGGGAGGGGAGAGAGAGAAGGAGGAGAGAGGAGCACAGGGCCCATGTGAGGGAGAAGGAGAGAGGAGAGTGGGGGAGGGAGGGAGGGAGGGAGGGGGAGGGCGCTCCATAATGGCGACGGCGGGGGAGCCGTTGGCGCCCCCTGTTGTCCGCTATAAGAGACCCTGGTGTGTGCTGCTGCGCGTTGCCGTTTGGAACAAAGAAGGACAAAACGCTGCTGAGTGCTGATTACTAGTTAGACAGAAGAAGGGACTTAATTGGATATGGTGGACATAGGTCAGCCCACCCCACACCCGTCTTACCGCTGCCTCCACCTAGCGGCCGTTCCTTCGTCATTGGGTTTTAACAAAGAATATAGTGCCAGAGAGGAGAGACATGATGGAGGGGGTGGGGGGGGGGCGAGGCCTCGGTGCAGACGAGAGAGAGAGAGAGTGAGAGAGAGAGAGAGAGAGAGAGAGAGAGAGAGAGAGAGACTGTATGCGGTGGCAGGATGGAGAGAGGGGAGAGGAGAACAGAAATAAGACTGGAGGGCGGGGAGAGAGAGACAGACGGGCTGTGGAGCGGAGGCGAGACGGGAGGACGACACAGACGAAAGGCCGTATGGCCGGCGGTGGGGTGTGGGGTGTGGAGGGAGGGAGAATGGTAAAAATAAAGAGTCAGAGAGAGCGATTGGTTGTGAGCGAAAGTGGGGATGGAGGCAAGCAGCTTTATCTTAGGCCATACGTAGGCACTATACTCGATGATGGCCCCCCCTGTTGGCCAACGTCATATAAAGGTTAACTCGCAATTGGGCTAAAAATAGCATAATAACTGCTCCGGCCGGCACTGTAGGTCACAACTTTGTTAGTGGGAGAGAACTAATTTCCCGTGTAGTAGTAGATCGCAATATCTTTATGGTGTCATAGTACCGGGTCACCACCAGGTGGGGCAATAACATAAAGAGAGAGGTCCCATTTTATATAATGTTTTAATGTTATACCTGTAATTGGAATCCGTGTTTTAAATTTGCAGTCAATACTACATAGTTCGCCTTCTCTATAAAGACAAACGCCTGTAATACATTTACATTCATAAACACTCAATACATAATCAATACACGGGTGTGTGTGTGGGGCACAGACAGATAGTGGCAGATAGGGCTAACACAACCTACAGTTAAAGGAATAGCCTACTGTCTTTGCTGCAAAAAGGAACAAATTATCAATATTAAAAATAGGAAAAATGTAATCATCCACTATAGCGACAGAAAATTATATAATACTGTACATCAGATACACAATCTATACAATAGAAGGAGAACTCAGACCCAGCATTTAACTTTAAGAACCCAAAGAAACTATAATTTGTGAGTTTGTGTAGGCCTATGTTTATTTACATAACTTAATGCCCTTGGCATATTAGGACTGTTAAAATGCAGAATGTGAGAGATTAGAGTGGCCTTTGTCTGCAGTGCTCTGGGATTACTCAGGAACAGGGGAGGGGGTGTAGAGAATAGGGAGGAATGGGCTGTGGGCTGTGGGCGGGGGGGGGGGGGGGGGGGGTGCAAAGTCAGAGCTTTGTAAGAATGGAGTTATCACCACCACTGCTCTCTAAAGTTTGGTAAGAGTCTCCTCAACTGCATCATTTCAACAAGGAGGGAGGGAGGGAAATGGGAGGTCAAGCAGATTGTGGATTAGATGTGCTCAGCAGACGGGGGAGAAGGACATTCACAATGGGAGATAGGGGGGAGTGGGGGATACTATAGTGTCTGGACAGACGCGTCTTGTGTGTGTGCATGTGTGATTATGTGCATGACAGCCATGGTGCAAAATGCATTACCACCTCACATGCCAACTCAACAGCAATTGTGATATTTCACTGTACTGTAGCTATGTTACATTGCTTTTTTGTATACTAAACAACAGCAGCAGAATATCATATACTGTATTTATGTAATGTTAGCGTTGACTAAAATAGAGAACCCCCGCATCCACCACCACAAGATTAAACTGTTGGTTGAACTGAAATCATATATGTTTTACGATGAATGTGATTAAGAATATTGATTGAATAGACAGATTTGGTATAGGCTTAAAGCAGCATCATTTTACCTCTGATTGCAGTTAGTATTCAGTATGTCTAGAAATGCAAACAAGTTAAGTGCTTAAGGCATGGCAAGCCACTTTATTTATAGCACATTTCATACATAAGGCAAACTCATTGTGGTTCACATTAGCAGAAATGTAATTTAAAAAATGTGGTCATTGTGTATAATGATCTTATATGCAGTAATCTAGTAGATCATAAGATGGCGCTATGTAATAGTACGAACTGCAAGTTAACTGAACATGGCAGTGCGGGTAGCACCTGTCATTCGCAAGGGAATTCAAAGTGCTTCACAAAACAAAACAAAAAGAAAACATCTAGATAACAAAAGCCTGCATTAGGCCTATACAAAATAAATAATACATAACAGAGAATTTAAAATACACAATAGATCAAAACCCAACCTCAACACAAAAGTTATCTAGTCCACGTTTCTAAAACTGGATTATAAAGAGGTTAATATAGGTGAAATTCCCAATAACAACGATGGCCCTGAGGAAGCATTGATGACAGTAGAGTTGCCTGTGGTCTTCTAAATACTATACATTTAAACTAGGCCTAAGTGCTTTGTTTGTGTGTGCTATAAATATAACCTATTGGCTGCCCTACAGTCTATATGGAGATTAGTTATGACAACGTATTATGTCAATATAGTCTATAGAAAACACACCTGTAGCCTATTGTACATTCCAAACGTGACGTTTGGCACGAAATGTTCATTAAAGCTATGTTCATTAAAGCGCAGTGAGATCTAACAAAAACAATATAACAAATAACGAACAATACAGTGTGTTTAATTACTGACGTAAGCTTTAAAAAAAAGCATGAAATAAAAAACTAGGGTTCCAAAGTACAAAACGCTGTTGCAGATATATTAGGTCCAATTTGAAAGGTTTGTTTTTATTTATCATACACCCAGCCAACAGTTTACAGTAAATGGTCTGGCGAGGTCACCGTCACTGTCCAGGAATATTCCTAGGTAATAGAACCGATACGGGTTATTATGAACTCTTATTTTGAAAGCCCGTGGTGTAATTTCAAAGCCTATAGTCGTCACACAGTGAGATAGTGTGTCGTCAGTGGTCGGTACGCTGTACGTTACACACCATGACACGCACTGTGGTGGCAAGTATGAGGAGAGAAGTTTACAAATTAGGCTGGTTGGTAGGCGTTGTCGAATTATAGGAGGGGGACAACGCAAAGTGTTGGACGTCGAAGTTTCGGGGGACGGGGATACCGGGAGAGGTACAAGTGGTGGATATACACCGGGATACAGAGTGGACAGCCCGCAGGGAGGGCAAGTGCGTGCGGTGGCATCGTCGGTCCAGCTAGCGAAACATGAACAAAAACCACAGAGTGCCGAGCAACCGATCTCTCAGTGCCGTGGAGGTGAAGAGCAAGGTGCGGTGATGACTTCTTTCGTCGACATTTTTGTTTACTTTTCCTGTGCTGAAACTGTGTTGGCAGTTACTGTAGTCTACAGTACGGTACCTTACAGTAATACTTGTCGGACAATGCTAAATTAGCCTGCTAAGTGGCTTGATAGCAAGTTATGATGTCGCAGGATTTACGACTTCCATACGGGAGCGACTTCCTAACGTTCCAGAGGCGATTGTTTTGTTATTGCGTGACTGGGTAGTACCGTCAGTTTGAGGTGTATTACAGTGTTATTATGAGTTTGTTAAACCAGTAGCATACCAACCAACAAGTACCGTACAGCAAAGCAAACCACACCTGTCATACTTTAGGCTAGTTTCGGCTTTTTTGTGTGATCGTCAAATGTCGACGCAAAGTTTTACCTGTCTTTCTGCATTGGCTTGATAAATAATAGTACACACATAGCCGAGCTATTAGGCATGCTACAGTAGTTCATCACCCTTTGATGAGTTATATTGTTATGAGACACCTGTAGTTGCCACTCGCAGCCTGCTATTTACAGTATGTTATTGTTTTCTTTGCTGTTAAGGCCCACTATCATGGCTGTGCATTATTCAGGCTACTATGTCTTTCTGGGCTCCAGGGCGTCTTGAAGCTATATAGTATTTCTAGGGAAAGGCTTCAGGTCTGTACTTTTCCAAACAACACATTGTTGACTGACTGACTGTTGACCAAATAACACAGGCTAGTTTGTGACACAGCTGCTGATACAAGTTAGTTAACATGATCATTTAAGTAAATATCTTACACTGTTCTAGTCATATTTTTATCCAGTATCCAAATGTCATGTTTGGAACCATTTAACTGTCTTGAACCAATGTGCCAACCTCAGTGTGCAATTAGGCTAGTCCTCCATAGGAGCATGCAGATTGGCTTTGGAGTGTACATCCCCCTTGGTCCGCTGGGCAACAGTATCCACAACAAGCTAGCTAGGCTACTTCTCAACACTACCACATCAACAACAATATATTCCTGCACTCAGTCACGTCATTACATTATATTAGAGATGGTCAGGGGGAAATGCAGCAATTGATCAAGTCGTCCATGCAAAGACACATTCCATATTGATAGCTGTTTATAAGACTAATGAGGGCTGTGTGTGTACGCTGTACACAATGCCTTAGTGCTCTAGTGGACACTACACATTTGCCTTCATTTGAATACAAAACATCATTGTAGACATGCAGAGAAGCTTGCGCTGTGCAGTGCAGGCACAGATATCTTTCTTATTCATTACATGTGCTTTGTCAGCTAGACACTGGCAGTCTTGATCTAACAGTGGTTTGGAAAGGATTGTGGTTGTCACAGCAGTAAATGGCAATCACAAGACCCATGAGAGAGGTTTCACATTCTTGAGCATTTTATTATTATTGTATGCATGTTCTTATAGGGAGCACAGTCTTAGGATATTTACTGCGTCCTGATTGTGTCTCTACTGTGTCTGTTTACAATGTTTCTCTGTTCATTTGCTTGTGTGTACAACATTGTGCATTTTGATGCATGTCTATGCACCCTTCTATTGGGCGTGTGTGTGTAATTATCATGATCTATGTGTGTGTGTGTGTATAATGATCATGATCTATATATGTGTGTGTGTGTATAATGATCATGATATATATGTGTGTGTGTGTGTGTGGGTCCCCACAGTTTGGGGCTGAGTTTCGGAGGTTCTCCCTGGACCGCTCCAAGCCGGGCCGCTTCGAGGAGTTCTACGGCCTGCTGCAGCACGTGCACCGCATCCCCAACGTGGAGCTGCTGGTGGGCTACGCAGACGTGCACGGAGACCTGCTGCCCATTAACAATGACGACAACTACCACAAGGCCATCTCCACCGCCAGCCCGCTGCTCAGGCTGTTCCTGCAGAGGAAAGGTGCGTAGGCAGCATCCCAGCTGTGCTTGTGCTGTGGTCTTTGTACAGGAGGCCTTGTTGGCATTATGCACTCTTAAAGGCAGGGTCAGTCATTCTCCAGAAGGCTTGCTAACTTCCAGCTCAAATCAAAACAACATCCCCTCCGCAGCGAACACACATATTGCACACATTGAAACGCACTGTGAAGCAAAACGTAGTGTACGGCTTTGTTGATACGAGCGGTGTTCACCACTTTGTTACTGTTTGGAGCCAGGGCTGTGTAGAAGTATCAGATTATTTTTTCAACACTCACAGAGAACGGTAAGATAGCGAAACGCATGGAGATATTTGTTGAATTTGACATAATGTGTATTAGCTATCATTTAGCTTGCAATAGCTAACTATACCTTTAATGGTAAACTATCTGGTCAGGTTGTCACTGTCCGTGTGTGTTTTTCCCACACCGAGCTGTCAGTGTGGGAAATTTCCCAAGGCTGTTGGTGACTTCCTTTCTGTGTGTCAATGGGATTGCTAAAGGGCATCCAAACACCTGCATTAAATCTCCATCGTTATGATCTGATTTTGAAGTACGGTGTGTTCAGACTTAACCACCTCTTCTCCTGCTTTTTTACCATTCACTGTTCTGCTTACTCAGGTTGGATAGCCCCTTGTAAATGTCAAATGCTCTTCCAGTGATTTACGATAAATACATAAAAAAACAGAGCTTGTATTTGGGACAATTTGTCTTTTTGTCAAAGTGGGAGCTGTGTGTTTCCTGTTTGTCACATACTGTACAAGGGACTCAGCACTCGTGGTGTTTCCACTGGTCTCCTGTTTTTCTATTTCCTTGCTTTCATCGTTCTTCCTGCTATTTCTTGGTTTGCACACATTGGCCTAGTCTCGCAGAGCCAGCCTTTACATATGTAAAGCCTGGGATACAGCCCTAGCTAACGGTGACAGTACTAAACATGCGAGGTATTTTGATTTACATGCACAACATCCAACTATGTAACTCAATGATCAAGTCGGACGTTACATTTACATTAAGGAATTGGTTGGAATACGAAGCAACAGGACTCTGGCTGTTTCCAGCTCTTAAATCTGTGAAATTCGTAGGCTACGATTACTGCTTAAAAAATGTTTAATTTCGAATGAGTAAATATAGCAGTGCACCGGAAATTATGGATAAATACTTGTGATTGACAATGCTAACAGCCAATAAAAATTGACCATATCAATCAGTCCTGTGTCGAGCTTACAGGTGTATATGTATCAAATGTTCAGTACAGAGTTGCTTATGTGACGTAGTGCTAATGGACGGAAAAGGCTGAGGCTAAAGGCCCATTTATACTTCTGCGTCGAACTTACGTCTTAGCTACGGCATAGGTTCAACATGTTATGCTTCTGCATTGGCCGCACGGACCTGTGCACGTTGACTGCGCATGCGATTGATGCAAAGCGGCAAAATGCGTAAGTGCCATGTCTTGTAAATGCGCTTGAATTATAACACAAATTGAGTGTAAACATTTTGAAATAAGCATATAAAATATTTATTTCTAGCGAATCTCTTAGATACACCAACATATATCATAGAAAACAATCTGTGCAAACAAAAAATAGTATAATCAGTTAGACTGTAGGGTGGTGAGGCCGGTCCGACGTGTATTTCTGTTTATTTGCTTTTGTTTGGTTATTTATTTGTGTCATGTGCTGTCATGTATTTACTATTGTTGTATTTTATTCTACAGTTGTGAAGCACTTTGTGATTTTTATCTGTGAAATGTGATATATAAATAAATTTTACTTACTTACTATTATAAAAGATAGATTTTCGCTGCATTAACAACAAGGAAATCCCACAGGGAAACCCCACGTCTTGGCTCGAGATAGAACACTAATAGAGTGTAAACATTTTGAAGTAAGCATATACAAATATTTATTTCCTTCGAATCGTTTTGTTACACCAACATTCATAGGTAACCATCGGTGCCGACGCAAAGTATTTTTTTTTTAAACTGCTTTTCACTGCCAGAATGAGGAAATGCCATAGAGAAATCCCTGTCTTGTCAAGTTCTTGGTTAATAATGCTCAAGCAAGACTTAAAAACATCTCTTCCCAGCGAATCTAATAATAATACCAGGATTGTCAAAGGGAGACGTAGGATATGGCGTTGTTATAAACATTCCTAATTCCAAAGCACTGCTCTCTGGCATATGGGCTTGCATCCACAAGATTGCTGTGACAAATCGACGGACGGACGGACGGACGGACGGACGGATGCGTTTTTCCATTTTTGGAGAGGTGCACGTCAGCCTAAGCCGTACCCTACACCGTATGGTTACACCCTATCCGTATCTTACGCCATAGCCTTGATGCAGAAGCATAAATGGGCCTTAACACTGGCCTGCTTCACATTGAGAAGGGCCCTGGGAGTCCCAGAGTAATTTTCCATACAGACCTGTTATTGTCTTTGTCTCCTTGGCTTATCAGGCTAAAACAGACAGGGAATCAGATGGAGTCCCAGCGTCTAATGACGCGGCAGGCTCAACCTGTTGAATGCAGGTAGGACACACAGGGGTCTGGCCCAGCCCCCAGGCACAGCGCTCTGTTGTGCTTTAAGCCGTCTGGCCTCGGGTCTGGCTGTGCCATATGACCCTATAGAAGCTAAGCCACTTTGTCATGAGGAGATTAGTGGGGTCACTGTGTTAGCACCGCGTGGGGGCGTGTTGCGATTACACGCTCCAGACACTAGCTACACACACACACGGACACAAGCAGGCACAACACATATGTCTATAGCCCTGGCTCCGTAAATGGGATCAATTAAAGTGGCGAACACCGCTCAAGACAAAAATGCCTCTTGGCTTCACAATGTATTTCAATGTGTGTGGGGTGGAACTTCTGAGGGAGTTTGTTTTGATTTGAGCTCGAAGGTAGCAAGCGGTCTCGAGAACGACCAACCCTGCCTTTTAAGAGCCAAGAGTACAGTATATGACAGATGTAGCACGTTGGTAGCTCGCAGAGCATGTGTTATCTCTGTTCTTGCTAGCACTGGTAACGGCTGCCAGTGATTCCACTGTAATGCAGCGGGGCCAAAAATCAAGTACCTGAGCGCTCCAAGCGAGCCACCCGGTTGACCATACTCCATGAATCTACATGAATTGTGTCCTTTCTCGCTGGAAGGAATCCCAGCTGTGCTTGGGAGGAGAGGGGGGGGGGGTGGGGGGGGGTGGGAGAGAGAGAGAGAGAGAGAGAGAGAGAGAGAGAGAGAGAGAGAGAGAGAGAGAGAGAGAGAGAGGGTCCCCAGCTGGTCCAGTGTGCGGTGACCTTCCTGTGACATGTCTGCCTCCTCTTGTAAACGTAGTGCAAGTACCGTGGTCATGACCCCATGACCCAGGAGGTTGGAGTTGCATAAGAGCACAGAGGGACTTCAGAGGAGGTCATTTCCTCTTCTTCACCGATCAAAGTGAAACGCTGCAGCTGTCTTCAGAAGAAAGCACATGCTCTCATTCAGTGAGAGCAAATTGCCGTGGTCATAGTTTTACATAGTCATTTTGTTCAGTACGGTGCACAAACTAAAGTGTGGACAAAACGATGTGTGGATCGCTGTTGGGCCAGCAGTCGGGTGGCCAATGTTTACTTGTTGCCATGGCAGTGCTGAAGAGGCCTGTTCATAGCCATGGATTAAATGCTCTGATGGGTCTTGTCGGTTGGCGGGAGCTGCAACACATGTCGGAGAGAATGGCGCTAGCCGTGTTACCACTGAGAATTAAAATACGATCGCTGCTAACGGCACTGCACCTGATATTCACTTTGATTCCTCTGCGGTTGCAGGATGGTAGTAAGCTAAATGTGTTTCCAGGAGTATAATATTACTGCACAAAAGGATTGCTTGTACGTATAATGGATTTAAATGATTAGCTCTCGTGTGTTAGTGAAGCACGGTGGTGTTATCATCCTGTGGTCATTGGGCACATTGGGATTCTCTGATAGAATGAATGTTTACCTTTAGAAGCAGCAGAACTGTTGTCCCCTGTGATAAGGTAATATAAGCATTAGGCCCGAATTACACACGTCCACTCCATCCTGTCAGTGCTGAGCTCAGATTATTTAAGGAATGTTGTGGTCACAGTCAGCTATAAAAAGGAAGCGGTCATGCCAGTACTGTGGATGCTAATACTCTCAAAGAACCACAGCCACGTCAAAGAACTGAGGAAAGCTCTATTTCTGCCTCATGACACTGAACCGACGAGTTGCTGTTAGTGATGTTCTTCCTTGTCTTCAACGTGTCATAGGACTCCGTCAGTAATGTAATATGTTACAACTGCAACACAAGACACAGCGTAGCCCATATTTCCAGAACTGCATAAAAGATGAATAAATAACTGAATCGTTTATGAGTTGCATTGTGCATTAGCCTACTCTGAGAGAGAGAGAGGTCATCTTTTCGCTGCTGCCAGCAACATAATACTTTTCTAACATTATCTTGTGTTGTACTTGCATACATCTAAACATATTGTTGTGTGAAAGAAGGTGCAGGAACCAGGCTCAGGTTTAGTCAAAAAGGATGATTTAACTAAAACAACACTGACCGGGAACAGCTAACAATAACCGACAAAGACAGGGTGAAACAGAAGGGCTACATATGGTGCGGACAATCAGGATTACTCAAACCAGGTGTGGGTAATGATGTGTTCAGGTGAAAACGGGAAAACAGTGAAGCGTGGTGGAGCTCCACTACAAATATAAACGTTGCTTCTCAGTGTCTGTGCAGCATGTGGCTGGTCTTGATGTGTGGGCTTATCTCATCAGCTGAACGGAACAAGGGAATGGTCCAGACACTCCCAGGTTAAGGTGTGTCTGATCGGCTCTAATCACCACTGTCAGCAGAGAATTCCATGGGTGTGGGCGATACAGTGTTTTTGTACAGTAGGTTTTGTGTAAACTGGCATGCTGGTATCCAGTCACTAGTGCAATTTCACTGTAGCACGGCTCATTTGAGGAGATAGAGCGCGGTGAGTATCTGTGCCTGTCCGTCCCAGTAGGAACTGCTTGTGTAATTAGTAACCAGACTATGAGTCACCCAGCCGGAGGAGCACTGACTGTGTGCGCTGTGAAACGCGCAGCGCGGGCCTTTACTGCAAGCACTGAAGCGTGATCATGCCGGAGACTACTGAGAGATATTGACTCCCACAGAGAGGGAGTACTACAGTTCCCTGACGGTCGTTATGATAAATTACAATATTTTGGAAAGTAAAACACGTCTTATTTTTTTCGGGTTGGGCGAAAAATGCGACCGCATAAATGTTAGACGAGAAAGCCTCTGTTAGACGAGAAACCCTTCTGAAACAAGGCAGGGGGAATGATCTGGAGAGATTGATGGACTGAGAGAGGAATGCAGAGGAGGCCATCCTATGCCTAATTACAGAGATGGAGGGCTGAAATGGGAGGAGAAGAGAGGAGAGAGAGGGCTAAAATAGCGTCAGATGCGTTGGAATGTGCGAGGTATTGTTTGGACATGATCTGTAATGAGAGAGAGAGAGAGAGCTAAGTGTGCTAGGAATGCAGAGAGAACACGATAGGATTGGGGGAATAGTATGAGTGAGGAATGCAAAGCGAGGCCCATGGGGGGTGCAGGGTGGAATGCTGCCAGCCAGCCTCTGATCACCTCCGCCAGCTAGATTAGGCCTGGCTGAGCCCTCCACTAGAGGAGAGGTCGAGACAGGCAGGAGATGTGTCGTCTGGAGCCTTGAACCCGACGTCTGGCTGTGAGAGATGGATGGCTAGGTTTATGCACCGAGGATGCAGGCATGCACGTACACACTTAATCCATCACAGAGACGGAGTTTACAAATGGGGGGTCCAGTGAGAGTTCAGAACATGAAACATGGAAGGAGGGCGGCAAATCAACTTGGACCAATTACGGAGAGAGGCTTGATAGAACAAAGGCTGAGAGGGAGCAGAAACTGGACTGCTGACCAATGTAAACTGGTTCTAACGGGGAAACTGGAAGGGGGCATTTGGACCAAGGCAGGGTGGAATGTGGGAGGGGAATCCCTGAGGTTTGAGCTAAATAACGGCGACGTATTGTGGAACAGTTTGACACTGACTCATAATGTGACTGGGTGAATGTTTTAAGGTGCACAAAAAGGCTTGCAATCACAGCCTCAAACCAAACATTTATACAGTGCTGCTTCAGAAAAGTGAAGTAATTGGGATTACATTTGGGATTACATTCAAGACCGACCTGTGCATGCCAGCCCTAAACCCATTTACAGCCTTGATTTCATTGCCTATGAAAGGAAACCATGCCTTGTTTTTATTGAAGCCTCTTTTGGCCAAAGGGCATTTGTGCATTGCTTTCATTTAAGGACTGGTGTGATACTGCATGTTGTAAATACCTTGCTGGTTCTCTTCTCCTCGTTTCCTTGGGTCTTGGCATGGCAGCGATAACTGCTGGCTGATAACATTATCTTTGGACTCCTTGCCAGCGAGCCATTCCTGTGCACTTTGACTGCCTGACGGCAGCAGGGCTTGGACGTGCACACTGCTGCCGGTCACACTGGACGGACGGTGCGCACACTATTAGATTCCTCTCGTCACTTTAGTACGGGCTTCAAAGGCCACGCGGGTGTTGGGTGTCTTTTTGTCCACAACATCAAAACATGACTCATATTTTGAATAGCCTCTGGGTGAATGCACTCTAAGTCATTGAATTAATTAAATACTTAGTCTAATCCTCACATCACCGTCTTATTAGTTGTACAAGAACCTATCCCAGACAAAGGATTAACACTAGCATTCTGACAAGCATGTATTCAGTGAGTCAGGAGTTGTGCATGCAGCGTTGGTGTAGACAGGTGCTCAGTCCCCCCAGGCCGCTCTAAAACTGTCTAGAGTGAGAGAGTGGTCCTGTCTGTAACTTAAGTCCATGTCCACCCGCCAGCTGTGGCCCTGCCCCGCCCCGCCCCCTCCCAAACTCAGACCCAGCTCCGGCCACAGCCGGGTTCCCATCCCCGGGCCCTTGCACTGTGCTGCAGCAGTGTGTGTGTCTCAATCCAACACAATCACCACCCCTAGGCTCAGACAGGCCCGCACAGGGGCTCAATCCAGACACGTCGGCTCTAAAAGCCCCCAGAAGAGCGCTGGCAGAGGCAGCACGGGACCCAGGCACATGTGAGGGAGAAGCCAAGGCCAGCAGAGGATGAGAGAGGGCCAGGGAATAGGGAGAGATGAGGCCAAGTGCACAGAAGAGCACAATGGCGTCTGTGTCAGCAGGAAGTAAATTGATGGAAAATGTTCCCGCTGCGATGACGACACTTGATCACACACGCATGCACGCACACACACACACACACACACAATTGATTGTTTCTGTGGGAATAGCCACAGTAAGCATTTTAGCCTACATGACGTGCGGTGTGGTGTGATGAATAGCCCCGGTCAAGACAATGTTAATAACACTGTATTTATGAAGCTAATGAAGAATTCATGAGGGCATATGAGCATGTCCGTGGCTCTCATTTTCACAGCAGATAGATTCATTAAGTCACCCCCTTCCCCTTCCTTGGCTCTCCGCACGCACGCACGCAGGCACGGTTGGCTTTGCTGTGGCACCTGCCTCACTAGCTCTGTTGTTTCACACACTCTCCCCACAAACCTCCTCCTCACGATGCCCCCCCCCCTCGGCTCAGCCTGCCTCCTTCTCTTATCATGAGCTTTCAAGTTCTCTGTATCTAGCCAGGAGGGGTGGGGGTGCTGGCTGAACTCCTCTCTCTACAGGTTTAACCCTCCTGGTCATTTCACTCATTTAATCTCTCTCTCTCTCTCTCTCTCTCTCTCTCTCTCTCTCAGTTCAGTTCAAGAAAGGCTTTATTGGCATGACAAGGTAATTCATCATATTGTCAAAGCAACAGCAACAACGAAAACAAAAATGTATACATTATCATACATTGAACTTTCTCTGTCTCTCTCTGTCCTCTCGATGTCTCTCTTTTCCCTTCTGTATTTCTGTCTCTGCGCTCTCTCTCTCTCTCTCTCTCTCTCTCTCTCTCTCACTCCCCCTTTCTCTGTCTCTGTCTCTCTTTCTGTCTTTTACACACACACACACACACACACACACACACACACACACATCCTTCCCTCTGTGGTCCAGTGTCTGGTACACCATGGCACCGGCAGCCTGGTTGGTATCTGGGCCCATCATCAACAGACCTGACTGTTTCCAGAGCAGCTCAACTCCTTAATAACGTGTCCTCCTCCCCTCCCTCTCTGGTCTCACCACAGTGCAGCGTTTGGCCACCTCCTTCAGTGCTCCTGCTCTCCTGTGGGCGATCTAGTGCCCTCCCTGCATCAGAGTACTTCTGTTACTTCAGTTCATTAATCTAGCAACACCATGCCAGTTGTAGTGCTTGTGTCAGCAGTGACAGTTAGCATTAGAAGCAGTACACCACCATAGCGGTGCTGTAGCGGTGCTGGTAGTGTTTGTGACGTCAGCTGCAGCCGTAGTAGCCCAGCAGTGCCAGCGTGAGGACGGCATGGCCTGCTCGTCAGGGTGTCTGGTTTGGTTGCAGGAAGCACTGTCATGTCACTGTCATTGTGGGCGTGGATCAGGACACAGCTATCTGGTCCTTTACCGTGTGTCTTATCACATGTCTCCCTGTGCTACTAGTGTCCCTGCAACTCTGGGTCCAGGGGGTATGTGTCTTCTTCCTTATGTCAGTATGCAATGTGTATTATTGTATAACCATGTCATTCATTATTCAAACCGCTGGAGTAATGTAATCCTGCCGTGTCAATCTAGCAAATGGCCTTTGGAGGCTGAGGAGGGCGTTAAGAAGATAGAATCTGCACCGAGAATAGTGAATACATGTTTAATTAACACCGCGTCCATATTTAGCTGGCTAGATGGAGACAGCTCCAGAGAGTCATAACTTTAACACGCCGCTATATTCATTTATCTGCAGCGCAGCCTTCCACTGGCTGGCGATTAAAGCGATGCTTTAACTGTAACAGATATACTGTAATAAAGGGATATTCTTTATTCGACCTGCATCTGTTGCTGTTTCAGTCCCAGCGGTGATACTGAGGCTATAGTGCTAATAATGTTTTGTGTTCAGCCGCAATAAAAGTTACAGGTGGATGATATGATTTAGCTCTCTCTGTCTCTCTAAATCTTGACACTATACACCAGGGCTATTCCACCCCGGTCCTGGAGGGCCGCACCCTGCATGTTTTAGATCTCTCCCTGCTCCAACACACCTGATTCAAGGTTGTTAGAAGCCTGATAATGACCCGTTCATTTTAATCAGGCGTGTTGGAGCAGGGAGAGATCTAAAACATTCAGGGTGCGGCCCTCCAGGACTGGAGTTGAATAGCCCTGGTATACACTACGTATTCTACACAACGATACTGTACCATGGATTCTCCTCCCTGTTTGCTCATAGTTCACCTCAGATTGGATTAATTAATTGAAGAGTCCAACCATACATACATACATTTGTCCCTGTCCGCATTCCTTAGGCGTCATATTTACCAAGCACAGAGTAAATACCAGTCAGGTTCTGTGCTGTGCCAGTGTGCACACAAACACAAAGTGCTGTACAGTAACGATGACTGATGTCAAGGCTGATTATATTACCCTGTGTTTTCCAGACACGGTTCAACGCAAATACACCACTGTTTCTAGAGCATATAGCTAATGCTAGATTACTGGTTGCAAAAGCATACATTAGCAGCTCTGCGCGGTTTTTCACGCATACACGTTGACTTTGTGCGTGCAGATAGAAGATTTAAAATGCCAGTGACTCATGGAAAGTATACACTTTAGGTTAGGGTTGGTGGGTGTCTGTAAATGCTTTAGCCTACCTTATTTTATGTTCTGATAACAGGGTTGACAGCGATGGGTCATTAACCTTTCCAGTGGTTTTGTTTGCGATCAGGCCTGTTTGTAGTATAGATTTTAACCTTAAACAGCTAGACCAATGCTGTCTTGTAAGCACCATCAAAAGAACTGTTAGAGTGCACTGTGCACGCCAACAGCAGGTAGTTTATGTTTTGTCGTCTTATTACAGTATTAAAGCTGCTGTCTGCTGTTTCTCTTCTATATTTGTTTTTACAAAACATCATTTTTGGCATGCTGAGAATATTTTCCCTGCCCTGTCCATTGTCATTGGCTGACAATAAAGTTGAAACTACAAAAAATAGGCTCATTGGTCAATGCTGTGTAAATGCTCACTTCCGTTAGGTTGTCCAGGTGGACAAGCAATCCTAACCTGACATGCCAGATGTCTTTTAGACCATCTGGGGAGCTGTCCATTGAAGCTGTTTCAAAAGGGCAGGCGCTTTCAAAAAAGTACTTGGAATGTGATGATTGGACGAATTTGTGGACCAGCTGCCACTCTTGCAGTAGAAAAGATGAGAGGAGTAAAAACATATTTTCCATTGAGAAAAGGCTTTGCTCTTCTAATACATTCTAATAAAAGATGATATATCATCTAGACTACTACGCTAACCTCTGTAGGACCTGCCAACGTCATTTTCAACTATTCGTTTTCAAGTCTCCTTCGTCACACCTAAACCATGCCTGTAGTTAATTATGACGCTGATTGGCAACACACTATGTTTACCGGCTTGAAAAACATCGATGTCCAAACTCTCCAGACTGATTTGAGGCAAAGTCAAACTGAAGCTCGCGAGACCATCCTGGTCTCGCAAGGCTAAAGCACTTCTTACTGTATAAAGAATCTACTTGTGCAGTTAAAGGCTGTTCTATTGTATTATTCCAAAAGATTTGTAGAACGTTGAAAAGCATGCATTTTTTACATTTTTCTCCGAAGCAATAATATGAAGAAAGTAAGGAACGTACAATACAATGTTTTTAAAAAGAATTTATAAGGGAAAAACTAGAACCAACAAATATGAAATTACAATAAACCAAAACTGTTAATTTAAGGCAGTGTGCTTGTGTCCCACCTAGCTGTTAATTAGTGGCAAACACTTGGCTGTTTGTTATAATGAGCTACAGGCCTTATGGTCTAACGTAATTGTTTTTCAGTGTATTATGTGTAACAGTGTAATGTTGTGGATTGCTTGAGCTGTGTGAATGTGCTCAGTAGTACGGTGATGTACTACTGAGTGCACTGTGTGTGTGTGTGTGTGTGTGTGTTTGCAGCTGGAGCAGCATGTTTTTGGCTACATCTGCCCCTCAAGGGACTCTTGGTCTCTATAACTCCATTGACAGCTCAGCTCTTTCATATGCCAAAGATGGAGGGATGCTTTATATGAAAGGAGGACTAGAAAGGCTGAAACTAAAGGCGGAGTCACCCTCTGCTCTGCCTCAGTGCACTGTAAGAACAAGCCTTGTGTCAGCGATGCAAACCTGTGCATGCAAGACCTTTTTGAACATCTAGGATGTACCTTTGAGGAAAGCGGCAAGTTCTGGCTTCAGACCTGCAGACATGGTTTTGTGCAATATCTACATAACACAGCCACTTCTATAAATGAGCTGACCAGGCCATGGTACATTTAATGTAGTTATTTTACAGCTTTGTGGTTACGTCTGTGATTTTTATTTTGATAATAAACCTGGTGATGAGTGAGCTTCTACCCACTGGATGACCTTTCCCAGACAATGGCAAAAAAAAAACGTACCTATAGCTATACCTACCTATATAAATATTACCAAATATTCTAGTTGTCCATTGTTCTGGGTGAGGAAATGTGTACAATCTCTGCCTGAATGCAAATTCTAAATTATATAATGGGGAGTGATGGCAGCTGAATGAGGAAACTGGATGATTGATGACCACGCTGATATTCTATAGGCTACCTCTAGATCAGTGGTTGTGAAAGTGGGGTCTGCAGCCGAAGTGGTGCACGTTTTAGGCTACACGTGGTTTTACATCCTCAAAGCTTAATTAAGAGAGGGTGTTGTATTTTTTCGCTTTTCTGACGCCAAAAAATCAACAGGTGATACCAACCTAAACACACACAAGAAGAGGACATCCTTGGGATAGTATCTGAGGATCCAAAGCGGAAACTAACTTTACTGTATGGTACAATAAAGTTTCCTGTTGTGCGATTGAGATCCAGATCGATGAGACAAATCCTGGCGCGCTAAACTGCTAAATGTCTAAAGTAAGACAAGATAATGAAAACTATAGGAAGTCATAGGGCTGGACAATAATTCAATAACGATATCTATCGCGATATAAACTTTTTCGATAACTGTTTAAACTAATTTCCGATAAGCTATACATTTGTCACTGAATGACGGGCGCAGCAG
>JAODUK010059313.1:0-17940 GCA_027564635.1 Typhlichthys eigenmanni
GAGAGACAGAGAGAAAAAGAGAGAGAGAGAGAGAGAGAGAGAGAGAGCGAGAGAGAGAGACAGAGAGAGAGAGAGAGAGAGCAGAGCAAAGGCTAGTAAAGGGAAGTACTAATCATTTCAACTGATTCCACTTCAACATTATAAGCCAGGCGTTTCACAGCGCTGGGTACTCCTGCCTGCTTAAGATGTAGTCTGGTACGCGTTAAGTGTTTAAGAGCACCTGTTCACGCCAGTCTACCCGAGGACCAACCGCTTCAATCAGCCCAAATGACCCCCCGACGAGGTAAATGCTTCCTGTGCTATTCGCAGGTTCTCACAGCAACGCACAATAGGATTGACGATAAACAGTCTGAACCCAAGTAAACAGTCTGAACCCAAGAGAAATGAACGACGCGTCTCATAGGTTAATCTCTGAAAAGCCGACGGTGAATACATCTTCATAGCCTGTCACATTTTCTGACACATATCGCTTCTGTTTGTAATTAATTGTAATCCCCGGCGTGGTTAGCGACAGTGTTGTCTTTATGCTATATAGTATCTCTAGCCTACTGTAGACAACAACATTTAGTTCACTCCTTCGACAAATAAAGAAATGTCTTAGCTCATCACCAAATGTGTGTTTAGGCTACTCTGTGACTTCAGGTGTCAAACATGCCCGCACACATGCATGCAAGCACGCAGCGTGCTCACACACAATAAAATGCGAATACTTCCCCAATTAGATAGCTGTCATGCCAACACATATATGCTACATGAATCTATAGGTTAATGAATTATTACTGAAAATTCTGAAATATTATATAGGCTAACAATATAGGAGTACAGGTTTTACGTAAATATTTGACATAATTTGGTCACAGAGTTGTCATTGTAAAAAATATATTATTCTTTTTTATTTGTTTATCAATTACTATGTAGTAGGCCACTCATATCCATCGATAAATAAATACATGAGACCATAACAGGTGCCAAAATCCAGACTCAACAACTACAATAGCCTATTCAGTTCATACACTAAATATCAATTACTGTAGACTAGGCTACTATGTGGTGTGCTGACCAGGCATATTGTAAAAGGTAGTGAATAACCTAGGCTAAATATGAACTGAACTGGAGCTCGACAATCTGCAGAATTTTAATTTTCAAGATGTGGATTCTGGCGTGTAATGATTCATGCAATAGAACCAAATCTTACCTTCAATTGATTGGGGGCGCACGCCATCACAGGCGACTATAGTGACTGTTAAAGCGTGAAGCGCTGTCAAAAATGCAAACGTCGCACTCCAGCGCCGGTTGCTCATGATGACCGGCGAAGCTGAGACGGACGAGCCAACAATTTCACTGCAGCACAATCATTATATAGTTACCATTCAACAGATGCTGTGCAAGACTCAAATTACTTCCTGAAATACGATCAAGTATGTATGTGAGAGAGAAAGACCGTTGGAATATCCCGGAGAGAGACCGCTATCCTCAACTCTGAACACTTTCCCATTCACAGAGGTTTGTTCGTGAGAGTGAAGACAATATAAGGAAATACAACACAAATAGGCTCATGGCCACGTCTATAAATTGAAAAACAATTCCGAGTGTAATTGGAAATGTAGAATGACAACAATTCCAGGGCAATTACTGGCGAAGGGAACTGTTGTCTTTTGTGTAAGACCATGTGCTTTGCTGAAGCTTTCCCCGAGGTCCTAAAGCCGCCGATCAGTTATTCAAGCAGGCAATTAGACCCATATAAAAGAGTAGGAAGTTGAACAGACCAGTACTGTAATGGATTTGATTTATACACGAGATTCGTCCTTCACTTAAAGCAGCAATTATCTCTGAATGTTTAATTTAGCAGAATTGTGTCTCATACATTGGTCATAAATTGGTAATAAAAGATAAGGTATCCTGTAGCTCCAAAAACGAGAAGGGTCTATAGCAACAAACCAGGCTACCACATAGACAGTTTTATGCATTGTAAGTTATTGGAACACTCAAACTGCTCTCTGCACCTCAGCTACAGCCGCCCCCGCAAATTTATGGGCAGTTGTGCTTTTATCCAAAGGGACAATATGTGTGAAAATCTATGTAAAATATCAGTCGTCATCATGTCGTCAATGACAGTAACATTGTACCATTCAGTTGTAAAACTAATAATTGCTAAATGTTTATACAAGACTAAAACTTCTAAGGAGTGGGACTTTAATATGTATTTGCTGAAGTATCTCATATCCATTCAGTCACGCTGAGTCATTATGGTTCATGGCTGAAAATGTGTAGCGCTCCAACCTTACCATACAGGGGTTCGTCATACTCGCTGTGTAATGATGTCCCTTAGTGTGCAAGAGGCCGACACACCACATGCCCAACTACTTTGGACCAGAAAGCAGAGAGAGAGAGAGAGAGAGAGAGAGAGAGGCAGATGTCCATAGACAAGTGGATCACTGAAACCTTTCTCCTTCAGCAGATAATTAAAGTAACATATCAAGCACCTCCAAGCAATATGGCTTGCTGTGTAGTCACAGTTAATATACCTTGCATTTAATTTCACTGAAGTTGTGCCTGAAATTGTGTGACGATGCTATAATACCACTTCATCTCTTCCAAACCCAGGGAGGATATTAAAAAAACAGCTATTAATAAAATAGCTTCAAAGCAGTGTTTAAGTGCATGCTAATAACTTAGCATGTGACATTTTATAGAACAGTCTAGATGATTATTTGCTCTTTCCCTGACTTGGATGTGCAGGGAGGATAGCAACAGAGAGACAGTGGAATGGCATTATTATCTAGAACTGATTGCAATCAACATCAATGATAAGATTTACATTTGCAAGCTACATAATGTAATTCTCTATCACCGGTGACAGAATGACAACACATTTCATGATTGCTTAATTGGAAAGAGTTAATGTTGTCACATTTGAAGGGAAACAACAGTGAATGTTGTGGGTAAGTTAAATGTGAATGCATATAAATAAAGACAGTGAAACAATCCAATATGTAAGGCACTGTATAATTCAAATTAACATTTTTTCAAATTAATTCACTAAATATGTAGGTCAGTGTCGCATATAACATCACTTGGAACCCAACACCTGTGTTGTATGAAATTAATACATTTTCAGTTGTGAATGATGTGATTTATATTGTACAGTACACACACACACACACTTAAAAACACACCGTCAACATGTGCTTCACAATATACTGTAAACATTTACTGTAGTCTTCACTTTTAAAATAAAAATTCAACAGAAATGTCTTTTTTAATTAGCCATCGTTGATTCTTTCCAAGAATAATTACACACACGCCTTTCATTTGAGCTCCATCGTCATTCAACAGTAAGTCTCCAGATACATTCAAATCAATGTAAGAAACATAAAAACGTGTAATGGCAGCCCATTCACTCCTTCATGGGACAAACCGGCAGACAAAGACTTCATTCAAACACGGACTGTCCATTTTCCCGGACATGTCAGTTAGAAGGGGTCACATTCCTCCACCTTCTTGTTAGTTAATTGACCTGAATGACGGCAAGAGACCACATTCAATCCACAACCCCGCTGCTTACCAGCTCAATAACGAGAGCAGTGATTTACCTATAGACTGGAACATGACTGCTTATGATGTGGGGTGTTTTCTGACATAATATCAATATTCCATCCATGTTTCATGAGGGTAACAATATGGGTACTAGGGAGGGCTATCAAACACTATTCTGTCCTGCTGAGAGGTTGCCATTCATCACACTATACTGTACACATCCACCATTGTCTCTGTAGAGGTAAATAAAATTAACATTATACAATGTATATAGTATAACTATACTATAGAGTATAGTTGTTTGCAATACACGTTTTTATATTATAATTACAACCAATAACTGCTACAGAGACGAATTAACCCGTCTTTATGTGTCAGGATGTTTGTATCGACACAATAAAGCATGAAGCTTGTGTTTTGGAACATTATGGTTGTGCATTGCAGCAGGCGTTCAGGGCAGAGCTAGATTCATTCTGAGCTTTCTTCACTTGTCCCGTTGAAGAACCTCATCCAGCAGCTTCTGCAACAAAAGCACAGAGCACACACACACACACACACACACACACCACACACACACAGAGCATCGGTTCAGTTCAACATCCTCACATGCTGAGAGAGAGAGAGAGAGAGAGAGAGAGAGAGAGAGAGAGAGAGAGAGAGAGAGAGAGAGAGAGAGAGAGAGAGAGTGCCACCGCAGGCCAGGTTTACCACCGCTGTGCCAAAAGATCTGTTAGAGTTGCGGCGGTACAGTATACCCGTATTCAGCTGTGTTATCTACTAGCACAGGGTGGGTGGGTGGAGGGGCAGAGCGCGTGGGCACCCAGTCACTCCTTCTGTAGATGAACCAAATGGTGGCACTGCGCTGTAGCTCCCTGCCAGAGAAGGGCCTTTTGTTCCACTAGGAACATTGGCTGCATGCTGCATCGAGCACAATGAGGCGGTTCACAGTTACTTGTGTCCATGGTGAGGGAGAGAGGGAGAGAGAGAGAGAGAGAGAGAGAGAGAGAGAGACAGCGAGAGAGACAGCGAGAGAGAACGAAATAAAGAAAGAAATAAAGTTTAAAATTTAAAAAGATGTGGCTAACCAAACTGAGCTTACAAACTACATTACATTACGGTATACATGTGTTATTTTAATCAATGTACCTTATAACTTAAAAATATGATCTAAAACAGCGATACGTGGAAAGAATAAATAAACGTTTGACAGCATCGCCATCTAGTGGAGCAAAGCACTTATTGTTTCGAACAGACAATTTCAGTGAATGTTACTTAAAAAAAGCGCCGGTACACGACATGATTGTGTTATTGAGCGGCACGGAACCTTACATTTCTGTCCAGATTATAGTGAAATCGGGGAGAATGGTGTGTGCCTTGAGCATTGTGGGTCAGAATAGAGAGTATGCATGTAGCAGGGGCATGCACTCAGTTTTTTAAGCCATTGCACAGATAAATATAGTGATTTTAGCCTTCCCCGTATAGGTCTGCCTGCACACGCCCTATTCATCTAAAAAGTACATATTATAAGTTGCTTTAAAGGAATAGTCGGAAGCCGGAAAAGAAATAAAAGTGCTATAAAAATGCAGTCCATTTACCATTTATATGCACAATTAATGTTCTGTTTGTGTCACAAGTACATTGTTTGTTAACATTAGCGGCTTTGTATGTTATATCTTATTATGCAAATCAGTGAGAGTTTCCATGGCAATAGCCATCTTAAATTACAGGATGAAAATTACACAGGTGTGTCATAGGTTACAAAAAGGCACAGGATACAGGCCACCTAGTGGCACAGGACACACATTACACAGGATATAAATCATTATCTTCTTTCAATTTATCATGATGAATGTTGACTATTACCTTTTTGAAAATATCTGCTCGCAGTCTATTGGTCAAACACACCTCCCTCCGCTTCTCTTCCTCTCTTTTCCGTTTCCCTTCCTGCATAGCGTTGTAGCTCCTGTAAATATTCACATATGTTGTATTTGGAGCATAACATATTTAGATAATTTATATTTTTCTTTACTTACAATATTAGTATTTGCTAGGAAGAAACTATTACAATATGTATGTGTAGGACAGTATATATATATATATATAAAAAACTAACTTAGTGACTGTTGTGTGGTACATGAACTGTTTTTACACAGTATAGCGCTTTTCTAACATAACCTTACAGGAATGTCTCACATTCACCCATTCATACGTCCTTCTAACGTAACCTTACAGGAATGCATCACATTCACACATTCATACACACATTCATACACATCCATTAGCACTACGTCACATAAGCCACTCTGTGCTGAACGTCTGATACACATAGCCTACCCCTGTAAGCTCGACACAGGACTCTTGGACGTTCAGGATGTGATACCGTGAATTTCCATTGGTTGTTAGCATTGTAACTCACAAGTATGTATTAGAATTTTCCAGTGCAATGATAGGGTTATTAGATGATAGATTATTTATTTTAAGCAGTAACTATATCTTACAGATTTACAGATTTACAGATTTACAAAAACTGGAAACAGTCAGAGTCGTGCCAATTTGTTTTCAGTGTAAATGTAACGTCTAATTTGGTCAATTAGTTACATCGTGCATGTCAACCTCTCCTGTTAAGTATAGTATTGACGCGGTCAGCCAGCGCTGTGTCCCAGACTTTACGTAAGTAAAGGCCGGCTCTGCGAGACTATAGGGTTAGGTCAATCATATACCCAAGTCAGTTTAAAATGCTGTACAGTGTACACAGTATATTGGGGAGCACAGGTTCCAACTGGCCTCTTTGTGTGGAGTTTGCATGCTCTCCTCAGGTCTGCATGGGTGCTACAGCAAACTGCATTTAACCCATCCCCCAAGGGCAGCCATAGTGCAGCACCAAGGGACCAACTCCAGCTTGCTGGTGGAATGTCACTGGTGGTCACATGGCACTGACTGGAGAATGAACGTGACATGTTTTTTGATAGTGGGGGACATGCAAGCTCCACACAGAACGACTTGGGTTTGAACCAGGGACCTTCTTGCTGCGAGGCCACAGTGCTATCCACTGGGCCACCATGCTGCCCCTATATACGCAAAGAACATGTCTAGTCAATATGGGTGATATGTCATGCACAAATGACACATGGCCAAACATATACAAACACATTTAGCAGGAAAGGAGTGGCAGGACAACAGTGTGACTGAGTTTCACACATGTCATCGATAGGGACCTTTAACCTTGTGAGAGTGATATATGCAGTATAATATTAGCATAGAAAGCTCTGACATTGTGCTACAGTAGAGCATAGATTGATATAGAACCTACCTGCCAAACTGCTTATCTTGATCAGTAATGGCTCTATGACCGGGTTTGAAAATATTATCTGGAAACATACACACAGTTGTATGAATATGAACACATGAATATACACAGAGATGCACAAAAGCCTAAACAAACACACACACGCACACAAATATACAAGCACACGCAGATTGAGGAGGCATGGTCGTGAATAACTGTAAACTGCGGCTTTCCTTGCATTTGAAAAGACGTACATACTTTTTAAAAGAAACTGTAAAACATTCTGATGTGATTTAACAGTATAGACAGGATCAGCTTTCTTTCCGACTAAGTTAATCAATGCACCACTTTCTGCAGGCTAAAGTAATTTGATTAAGCCTGCCTCTTTATTACAAACACACAAGAAATAAGAGTTCTCTGCAGTAATGACTGCCAGCTTGCTTGAACTAACAAAGAGTCAGGAAAACGATCTCGTTTAATGACACTGATATGGATGAAACACTGGGAACCATGTTTATCCATATATTATTTATTTGCGTAAATTAATTACCAACTCAACTCTCTGTATACTCACTAGCGTTTTTCTATCATATAATCACCAGCAGGGGGCAGTGAAAGAGAGCTGTGGAACCTGTGTGATGGCTGAGAAGATACCTGGCGGGTGTTCGAATTGTCACAAACACAGAGCAAAATATAACCAATGAAGAACACCAAAACATGTCTGCCAATTCCTAATGCCAGCAATCAATGTGAATGGGTATTTTTTGTTCCGTGGAGAAAAACGAATGCCTGAACAAACAGCAATAAAGCCAACAGATACAATCTTTCTTCCTGTATGCAGTATTTATGCTCCAACAGCACCATTTGCCAAAGTTGCCTCACTATCATCTCTAATTCCCTGTGTGTGTGCATTGGTGCATGCATATGTGTGTGTGTGTGTGTGTGTGTGTGTGCATGTGCGTGTGTGTGCGTGTGCGTGTGTGTGTGGCACACAGCCACCACAGCTGGCAATGGACAATGGTGTGATACAATGTGGGGTGAGTGATAGGTATAGAAAGAGAAAGAGAGAGAAAGAAAAAGAGAGAGCTAAAGAGAGAGAGAGATAGAGAGATAGAGAGAGAGAGAGAAAGAGAATACATTTGACATTTGGTTGGTTTACTTGCAATTCCACAAGCTCAGACGTCAACCTCCAAAAAAGAGTTGCTGTTACCGGTCTGGGAGGCGGGCCGGGGGCCGGGGGTCTTACGCCCGAGCACGACACCCGATTGTCGGCCCTCAGACTTTGCAAGCTCCCTCCTTTCCTGTGTCATCTTCTTCAGCTCTCTCACTCGACCCCGGGAGCGAGAGATGAAGTCTGGTCTGGACCTTGCCAAAGCGTCCTGTCAGAACAGGAGCATGTGACAAGTGTGGTCCAGGGCCCTGAGTGTGTCTGCTAAATAATACCACGGAACTCCCAAGAAATAATGTGCATTATGTACCAATGCTGAATTATATACAGGCATGCCATCTAGTGGGGGATGACAGTACTGCACATATTTCAGAGCCATAATCCGCAGGGACCAGCTATTTATAAATGCCTTTTATTTAAGATTATGCAATGGAATATGAGTTCGATAAAAATTTGACCAAAAACAATGTTGCACACTGCATCTTGAAGTCCTCTCACAGGGATAATACTATGGGCCAACACAATCAAAATCTGTGGTATTAACACGTAATTAAGAAGTTACCTGGAGTGAAGTGGTTTGGGCTGATGGTTCAGTGCTATCTTGTAGTGGTTGAGCCATGCTGGTGTGGTTGGTCACACTAGGTTGGGCCAGTTTCCCTACATCTCCAACTACAAGGAGCAGAGAAAACAAATTGCTTCTGTGTCTGCCATGACATTATTACCTCTATGGAGCAGAGGAATGAAATTAACACAGTATGGAAGAGGCAGTGCATATCACTTCATTAATATCGATTCAATCACGGCGGCAGCTCTGTAAAAATTACTTTGAAAGTCGGGCTTTAAAAATGTTCAGTTAATTGTAAGAACGATCAATGTTTTATAAGACAAGAGATAACGCTTGCATTGGTTGAAGTAAGGAGCTAATATTACCTATATTTCCCTGGGGTGCTACAGTGGAGTCCTTTCCAGAATTGCCATTTGTACTTTTTTCTTTATGCAGTTGTCTCTGCAGTTTGATATTGGCTATGATGGCAGCAGCATTGAGGGCAATGACTTCTTCAGCAGACTGTGAGTTTGTATCTGAAACACACAATGGGATTTCTCTGTAATTAATTAAACATATGTTTATTTCACATAAACATTTGTGAAATGTGGATGATGATGTGTTTTGATTGAGATATCGCCTGACAGAGCTTGCTAACGGAACACCAACATTATCTCACTGGGAGGTCGAACCATTCACATGTTGAATTTCAATGTTGCGGCCCCCAGGCCTTGGTAATTAATAGATGGCACTCTTAATAAATGGGATTAAAAGATAATTGACAATTTCACACGCACGCGCACACACACACACACACACACGTGTGACGTGCAAGTAAAGAGATGCGGTGAAATACATTCGTATTCCTTATACAGTCATCATACTCACAAAGCGACTTCAAATGACAAAAACATTTAAAAAATAAAAAAGATTTAATTCAAAGGTATGGACGGTTATTCTTGCTAACTTCGAGCTCAAATCAAAACAGTATCGCTCCGCAGACCTCCACGTCTTACACATCGAAAAGCATTGTGAAGTAAAGCGTACATGCTACGGCTTTGTTGATACGAGCGATGTTCACCACTTTGTTTATGTTCCTATTTACAGAGCCAGGGCTGTGTAGAAGTATCAGATTATTTCTATAACACGCACAGAGAATAATGAGCTAGCGAAATGCGAGGAGATATTTGTTGAATTTCACAAAAAGTGTATTAGCTTACATTTACCTTGAAATAGCTGACTTTACCTTTAAATTAAAAAAGAACACAAGGAGACCTACACACACGTATGCGAGCTACACGGAAGACAGCGCAAGTTTATTTAGAACAACTGCCGATTGGCCCAGAAGCTTTGCGACGCTGGTGAAAAGGGGGATAGGAATAGATTATGCATGCAAAAGGATGTGTGGGAAAATGAAAGCGACGTGAAAATGAGAGAGCCTCTGTGGGTGGCAAGTTGGCTCTGCTCAGCTTCTAGCCTAGGTGATGATATTTGAGAAAGAGACACAGCTGCAGATGGGACTTGTGAAGCCCCCGCGAGAAAAAGGATCGTCCCAATACGATACAATAATTCCAATAAAACATCACAAATATGAGAGGCAGTGAGGCCTTAGGGTTCAGTGTCAGAGCCCTGGAGGGTGTTTAACAAAGTCGGGGAAAAGCATAGGACACACAACCACACACACATGTTCACACAGGAGAGAGTGACTGAACGCAGGATGCAAAGGAAGTGTATTTAGACATCGGCAGCTTTTGAACCTGTAGATCAGAGACCACAAAGAGGCTGTGTGTCGTACCTGGTGCCTTGATGAGAGTCAGGGAAGGTCTCCTTGGTTCCTTCTGCGTTGGAGGTACCGTTTGGCTCCCATCAGAGTTTGGCTGGGAGGAGGTCTGCGCTCTTTCTCGAACCACGGTCCCAGGACAAAAGAAACCTCCATTACTATGGTTCACTGGGTTCGTATCTGTCTCCATGGCGTGAACGAAGCTCCATTCCCCGACAAGGGTAGGGTGCAGGGAAGTAGTCCTCTTGCTTGGCTCCTCAGTGTGACCAAACTCATTGTCGTAGCAGCTCCGCGGCCTAATGACCCTGGCCGCTCTTCCTTCTACGGCCTTGGGAGATGTCTTGGTGGAGGCTGCTCCTGTCGGAGAGTTGCTCACAAAGAGACTTAATGTAGACCTGTGCAGCGGCCTTCCATTCTTCTCTCGGTTCCTAAGTGTAACTAATGTAGACGTGTTTGGAGTGCAGATTGTGTTCTCAGGGTACTCTAAGGGCTCGTTTGAGGGTGTGCTGCTGGCCTTCGATGGATCCTGTAGTCCTTGGTGCCACATGTTGTTTTCTGCGTACAGTCCTTCGATGTAGCTGTGTCTGTGCCCCGGGTGTCTGGCCCGCGACCCTGGCCTAGCGATGCTGTGGCACTCACTGTGCTTGGTGACTTTAATGATCGTGGCCTTTCTACTGTGCACCACCGTGTCTGAGTCACGATCGCCGTGGGATCCACAGGACGGACTCTCGGTTTGTCTCCTAGAAGGAACCGGGCTGGTCGTCACGCTGTGTTCTGTCACTTTGACTATGGTGGCCTTTCTCTGCAGGCTGACCGCGTTAGCTTTTGGGTCCGCGGGTGGCTGGGCGTGGGGCGGTGGGGGGGCAGAGGTCCTGGCCTGGTCGGGCTGGTAGTGGGTGGGGTTGTCCAAGGCCGGAAGACTGGCTGACCTGGTAACCTTCCTGGAGCAGATGGTGATGGAAGAGAAGCCACCTTTGAGCGGTTCTGCAGCAGACGTCGTCGCTACGGGCGCAGAGGCCTCGTGCGAGGAACTCTTTGTCTTGGTTGGGCTCTTCACCGGATGAAGTCCGTGCAGAGGGTCGTGAGGCTGGCGTGGCTCGACGCCGGTGGTCTTCATCAGAGGGGTCTTCATCAGAGGGGTCTTCATGGTGGAGTCACAGCCGGCGGCCCCAGTGGGAAGATCGTTGGTTGGCAACTGGCGATCCCAGTGGAGAGCAGGTGCCTTGTCGGTTGTCCAGCTTCTCTTTAGCGCCTGCCAAGTTAAAAGACTGCGACCGTCTCCTTCCTTATCGGAGGACTTGACCTTTCTTGACCCCTACATTCATGGGAGAGTGTTTGTGCCATTAACGTTCAACATGAATACTGTAATACTGTACTGTAACGATCCCGTATTCTGTTGTGATTGACTCCATTGCTGCATTACTATAAGTCTTGTATGTCTATTGGAAGACATACAGCTCTGTATTAAAGACTTACTTATTTCTATTGATGCCTGTTAACCAGCACAACGCAGGCTAACAAACAACAAAGCTTAACACATGGAAGCGTGTTTTGTTGTGGCTGACAAACACAGAAAATGTAGCCCTGTTGTGTCCACTGTGGCACAGGGTAATGAGAATGACATCTACCTAACACAACAATGGGTCAACTGTGTTGCTCTGCTCCAGGGCAATGCCAGTACCCGGTCAGATGACACTCCCTATGCCTGACACCAATTAAAGCCCCGCCGGCGGACACAGAATCAGCAGCGGTACACGCAGGCAAAGCCCAGCACAGAGCTCATAATTTCTAACTTGTGCCTCACAGAATAACAATGAGCGCACTATCCTCCGCACAAACAGAGAAAAGGCGAGAAACCAAAAGGATTTCTGTCCGCAGGCTGGAGATATCAGGGTAGAATCAGACAGGGCTTTATTGAGCAGAGGGCTAGCTGATATGTCTTGTCCAATCACATGCTTTTATATGATGTGGCACACAAAACCTGGCCCAGACCTAGCTGGCTACAGTGTTTATGTGGCAGAGCTCCAGCAAGCAAACATGAATACACTGGATCTATTGTGTTGACACAGATGTAATTCGACTGACTTGTCGAGATGCTAGGGAGTATGATTGCACAACATGCATAAACAACACCCCCATACCTCATAGATAAACGCACATACAACATAGTGCAAATAATAATGTCCTGAAAAAGATACAATGTTAATTGCAGGTCTGATACTTCATATACTTATATACAGTATATACATATATTCTTTAAGATATGCTAAATGAGACTCTTATGAAAGACAAAAGAGATCTTAATCCAAACAAAGTTCGCCCTGTCAGAAACATCAAGCAGAGCTTAAAGTGGACATAACACCAATGTAAACGGATTGAACTTTGTTAAACATCTTTACACACATGGGGCCAAACAGTCTACTGTATATTGAGGAGACCATCTTGAATTTAGCATATCTAGAATATTGTAACACATTAAAAATGGATACCATGTCTGACAGTCTGGCACATAATGGAACAACCACACATATGTCTGAACCAAGTCCACTACTGTAACAGAGGAGTTGGACAAGAGATTACAAGTTACCTGCTGGACAACGGGAGAGTCTTTGTCTGGTGCCCGCCACACCCTTACGCCTGAAGAACCAGAGCTAGCGTCCCTTTTCCCCACCTCTCCGTCTACGTATCAGGGGAAAACAAAGGGATTTAAAGACATAGGCACACACACATATCCGGCGTGTGCCTGCTGTGGTTGCAATGTGTTGACACTGTCAATAAAAGGTGTTTGGGTAGCAGAGCAAGCCTCGCTCTACCACTTCTGCTAGAAGCCACATGACGGCAGATAGCCATCACGGCTGCGGCTACCTGCCTGCCTGTTTGCCTGCCTTCATTTCCACCTGCTGCTGTTGCCATGGAGATGGTCTCTCACATCGGGATAACCCTTGAATATGGTGCAAATGACTCTGTATGATTTCAGAGCCATTTCACCAAGTCACATGGTGAAAATCTTAACGTTTTACACGTTAGGTGGGTGGAGAGAGAAAAGACTTGTGACAAATTGGTGCGCAGGTCTTCAGGTGAATCACAAGCAATGCTTTGTGTTGACCCACTACTGCCTCTCTGCATCTTTATCTCTTTCTGAAGGTTCCCTTCAGTGCTTCGTAACTGACATGCCAGATATCTGTGCCTATTAGACACATCCATCTGGGGAGTCGTCCTTTTAAACTGTTTTAAAATGCCAGGTGCTTAAAAAAAAAACAATTGGAAGCTGAGTGAACGAACCTGTGAACCAGCAACAGCTGTTATGAAATGCACTCTTGCAGTAGAAAGATCAGGAGTGAATCCCTATTTTCCATTGAGAAAAGCCTTTGTTCTTAAAAGCAAGCTGTTACTCTAGTAAATTCAAATAAAATTGATGCTGTATTGCATCAGTATGGCCAGACATTAAGCTTACCGGCCTGAAACAATGATTTCCAAGTTCTCCAGACTGAAACTCGTGAAATCAGGAATCAGGATGGTCTCGCAAGGCTAAGTGCTAAGGGCCTTCTCAACGTGCGTCTCTCTTGTGGTCACCTGCCTGTCTAAATCCTGAGGCCCACTGCGAGATACGTGTCTAAATCAACACTTCAGAACAGCAGAGAAGCCACCATATGGTATGGAGCTTTCCCTAATTGGTTGGACTGAATGGAATGAAGGCAGGCCAAGCCAAACAAACAGAGTCCACATAACCATTGTGTCATTAAGGCAGGCCACGTTTATTAAATGTGTCTTTTAAGGCAAGAGGGGACCATAAGTGACTGCCAAGAGGTTGGTCCAACTTAAATGAATGCCCACCAGAGCCATCAGTAACAGTAACACACTATAACCAGCTGCCTTGCTATGCTAGCACAATAGCTACATTCCTAGATTGATATATTTGGTTGCCGTTCTAATCAGTTGTTGCAATTGACATTAATATTTCACAGTTAAAAGTTAATTTTTTTATAAATAAACCGCTTGTCTTCGTGGGCAACTTGCTAAATGTACTAATGACAAAACCCAAATGCGCTGGACACTCCTTGTAGCAAAAAGTACATTTTCTTGCAGCAACACACAATGTTTTCATTATGTTGAGAATGATTTGCATTTTTGAATTATTATCACAGCACTAAGCACTGTCTGAAAGGCTGACATCTCTTTGCATCACTGTGCAGATATTGTAGTTTTTTGTGGATGCGTTTTACATGATATCTCAGCTGGGGTTCATTTGCATGCATGTAATTACAGGACTGTGAAGTGGTTCTAAAAATTAATATTTATAATCAATTTGATTGAAGTCAATTATGTCTACGACATAATTGTGATGCAACTTATGAATGCATGAATACCCCTATGATGTCGTTGTCCTTTACTACTGTGGTATCTAGATGGCTTTGAGTCCTCCACACAGGAGAAGCCTCGGGATCGTAGAAATACAAACAAGGAAGAGGTGGAAAGATCAAGCGTTAGACTGAGCCCAGAGCTTGTTCGACCACCATGCTCAAAGATTAACACGTCTCCATCTTCAGGCGGTGTCCGATTCCCCTTATCTTCCCCGTCACACGCTGTTTCCCTTTCACTACATTTCCTAAGGTTTTTTTATTTTTTTGTCTCAGAGCTCCTGGTGCCTATTTTCTTCACTTGCAGTTTAAAAACGGTGCCTGTACTAAAGATAAGCATGCTTTCGAAGTATCGATTAAAACGATCATCCAGTCAGTCGGCGTGTAGCAACTGAATAGGAACATCCCAGAGGTGATGGTGTTTGCTGTGCTGCTATCCCTGCAGTTGCCTTATTATATATTCTTTTTAAGTATAATAATATTTAAAAACAAGGTGTCATCTGAAATTGCCCAATGCCTCCTTTTTATACAATAAAGTAACATCGTGTTTATTTGTTTAAGATTGCACTACATGCTCTGCATTTCATGGTTGGCTGGTCAATTTTGCACCAAATATTATCAGCTGCTTACTGTATGACAGTATAGTACATACATACCAAGACGTGTGAAGCCATTTGCATTAGAAGGATTATTCTGCAATGTTGGAGTAATGGGCTGTTTCATTTTGACCTGAAATAGAGGATAAAAAAAAACAACTGCACTTCAAAAGCAGGAATTTTTTTTTCTTCACTCAACAACTGCAGCATAGAACCCACAAAAGCTGTGACTTGTGTGTGAATGCAGGAAGGCCACTCTCGTCAGAGGTTAAATCCAAAAACAACTCTGATTGGGTGAACCCAGTGAGCCCCTCCCGCATTCACATTGTGTTTACAAACAAGCAAGGTGTCTTCTGTGTTCTGGTGGTGCAATAACCCAACTAAGCAGGCTCTCTTTAATACATAAATACACAACAGTCATACATGATAGTACAAACTGACACTGATTATCAATACACTTGTTATCAACAATTTAGTGTACGCTACATGGCGAATGATCATAAACTGTGCTGTATCTCATACATGTGATCGTCATGGATACATTATAGTTGGGGCATCGAAGCTGGTATATAGCCTACCTTATGTCTGTACAATTAAGTTAGTGTACTGTATTGGCTAGTTTGAATTTGGTGTGTAAACCCCGCTGCATCCTCTCAGGGCAGCTAGTTCAAGCTCGGCCGCCATGGCACCAAATGAGTTGTAAAACCTTGTAGAGAATGCATTGAGCTCCTGCCGAGTAAGCTGTTTTCAGAGCATGCCTGTGCACTGGCTTCTCCCTGGGTAACTGAGACTTGACTACTAATGGCTCTCTGTGGCAGTGTGCGTTTTGTGTCTGCCTCTGCCTGGCACGATATGCACCATCGCCTCCATCACACACAGCACATCTTTCTGAACTCCTAGAGTAACAGCTTCACAACCAGCGAGGATTTCACTCTCCTCTCTTTTTTATACAAATACAGAAGTTTGTGTCAGAAAATAACACCAAAGAAATATATCATAATGGTTATAACAGGACTGACTCAACACCCATATAGCTGAAATGTGTTATTTTGGTTCAGGTCTGTGCCCCTTTCACTGAGTGCTGAGTATTGCAATAGCTCCCCTCATGCTATTCTCCCTGTACCCCACAGTCCGTGTAGTGTTTCAAACATCAACAGTGATCTGACACAAGATAGTCAAGGAGTGCACATAGATAGATAGATAGATAGATAGATAGATAGATAGATAGATAGATAGATAGATAGATAGATAGATAGATAGATAGACTTTATTGCCCCATGGGGAATTTCTCTTGGACACATTGCACAGTACATGCATCCATTCATTCAACACTTCAAATGACCCTGCGATTAAGATTTTAAGAATGTTCAAAGGCGATTTGGAGTTGCCACATTGCATTGTAAGAAGTGGGTAGGCTAAATAATATTATGAGAATGAGAGAAAGAGAAATCCCCATGACGCAACCTCTAGAGAATCTCCACAAGCATTACACACTGTAGCAAATGAAAAACAGAAACATTACAAACTGTAGCGAATGAAAAACAAATTGCTTAGTGATCAGCTGCACATCTGAACATACTGTATGTCTGAAGAACAGCCTAAACAACATCACGCATGCGCTGCTGCAGTCTCACCTGGCTGGCGCCGTGATCCTGGAGGGGATTTTGGCTGTGGGCATCAGCCAGAGTTGCTCTCTGTTGGACCGGCAGCCAGCCAATCCTGACCGGACCAAGAGAGCTGAGTCTGCCCTTCTCTGTCCTCAGGGCCTGGGTGATGCGAACCCTCTCCTGGCACTCCCTGCGTTCCAGAGGATAGCAGCATCCAGCTTGGAGGAATTCCTGACTGGCCCGTGGTCTCTCGCACTGACTGGTGCCCCCGCTTGAAGAGTAAAATCTCCGATAGAGGGTGGTCCCTTGTTGACCGTGTGCGGAGCCAACTGGCTCTATGTTAAGGGCTGGCGTGGACGCTGTGCGCTCGTTGAAAAGCGCCACCTTGTCTTGGACAGAGGATCTAAGATGACGGCCGCTGTGAATGTTCCCCAGTTGCCGTAGCCAAGTGTCCGTCTGACCTCCCTCGATGGCACTCTGGGGCCGGGGGGCACGCTGAGCACGAGAGACCTGGGGGGCGACCTCCTCCCCGTCCGCCATTAGGCTCTGCCAGAGGAGGGCCTTGTCTCCAGCTCCGCTCCAGCTCGGAGGCCTGCGCAGGCTGACAGCTGTCCCTCGCAGTGTCATGTCTCCCCGGCTCAGGTGGCCACAACAGCGCTCGGGTTTCAGAGCAGAATGAACACTCGTATAGTGGAGGTATAGTATAGATAGGCTATCCTCTAACTGCCCTTCTTGCTCAGCTGTGAGTGATGGAAAATATGCCTTCGAGGAACATGTGTCAAGAAGAACGGGCTGCTGTTACAGAACATTTTCTGCAAAACTATGATTATGTTAGAAACATCATAATTAGAGATTATATGCACATTGCACTGCTTCCAGAAATCTATTCTACAAACACTGAGTATTAGTCCTACTTACCAGAAATTACAGGTGCTGAGGTGACGTGTGTGTGTGTGTGTGTGTGTGTGTGTGTGTGTGTGTGTGTGTGTGTGTGTGTGTGTCTTCCAACAGCAGGACAATGTCAACAGCCAGACAAGTAGTGAAGTGAAGGATGCTTTAGACAA
>JAODUK010059324.1:0-14569 GCA_027564635.1 Typhlichthys eigenmanni
GAGAGAGAGAGAGAGAGAGAGAGAGAGAGAGAGAGAGAGAGAGAGAGAGAGAGAGAGAGAGAGAGAGAGAGAGGCGGAGGCAAAGAACAGTGGATGGAAACAGGGAAGGTAAGCTTTGAGGAGAAAAGACAAGGGATGATGCGGTGCTGCAAATGGACAAATGGAGCAAGCGAACATGCAGGATGATGAACCCACCTTCTACCACCTCACAGAGATACCTCATCCAGACCCACTTAGTAAGACAAACAAGAGCCCTTAATGGCTCTCATTAGCCAGCACGACAATGACGCACAGTACAAGCAGTTGGTGAGGCCAACAATGACTAGTGTGTAAGCCTTAATAGATAAATATTGTTGATCTCCAGAGATGCACGGTTCTGTTTTATGTCACAATAGCAAATCTATATCTATTATAGGGAATCTATACTTCATGCAGAGACTGGAAAAAGAACATTCTAGTAATACGTGAGGCCTTAAACAAAAGAATTTAACAATAACAATAAACAGTGCATTGTCCCATTATAGATGAATGTTAAACTGATATCCACTATTTAACATTAAATGTTAAACGGAAAGATAACTCCCTGTAGTAACCTGTGCTACTGTAGGGTTACTTTAAGGAATGGGAGCAATATTAGCTTTCAAACATAAGCTAACATTTCAAACAAAATGTTTATGACCTCCAACAAGAAGGATACGTTTGAAAAAGTCTGACATATTCTCCTGAATTGGTGCGGTGTGTTCAGAACGTCGCTGAACAAATCAATGAAAGCTTTGGTGGCTTCCTGGATATACCGTCCTTTCATTTTCAGGCTGCATTATGTTTTAATTTAATACGTACACCTCAGTGCCTTCTGAACCTGCCGTAGCTTCATAGCTGTCCTGTACGCTGAGAACTTGATATTGTTCAGCTCCGCTAATGGGAAGAGAAAGATAGGGGGAGATTAGCATATAGCGAGCAGATGAGCAAAAACACAAACACATCCCGCTCCAGAAGAAGACCCTGTTTAGCCCCTGCCTCTCTCCTTCCATTTGGCCTCGGTTAATAACGCCATCACAACACTCATTAGCAGTCTGCATAGTGCATGGCGTGCACTGGCAATATGATCTGTGCACGTGCACTTTGTGTGTGTGTGTGTGTGTGTGTGTGTGTATGTGCGTGCTAGGTAATCCCTATCAGTGGCTCGCCATGACATATCAGATTAACAAACAGACACATTAGGTTGTTTAATCACAATTACTTAGCGACAGGCAAAAAGCAATTGCAACGATGCCAAATTGGACGCTGCAGGTTAATGGCCCTGTGCTGAAGTCCCTGTAGGCGTCAGAAATACTGTAATGAGCTACAGTATGTATGTGAGGGGGCCCATCGCTAGCACCTGGTCGCTGATAATAGCGGGGCCCAGTAGGGGGCGATAACGAGAGCAATTAGAGAGATACTCTAATTGTCTCCTACATACCTAAGGCCTGGTACAGCTCTGTCATCTTTGGATGGTCCCAGCAGGTTGTTTGAGCCTGGTGGCTGAGAGGGTATGAGGAGAGAGAGAGAGAGAGAGAGAGAGGGGGGGGAGAGGGAGAGAGAGGGAGAGAGAAATAGATGGAGGGAGAGAGAGGGAGATAGTCGGTGAAACAAGCAGACAAAATACAAGAAACAGACTAAACTTTGGAGCGTGGAGAGGGGCAGACAGCAAAGGCAGAGAGATTAGAGGGCAGTGAGTGAATGAAAGGGGGTAAGAGCAAGCCAACAGTGTTTACAGAAGATCTGTAAAGTTCAGACGTGTGTCTAAGCGGTTAGGGTCATCAGAGGCCCTATTGCATCGAGATACCAGCTCCACTCTGCTGGAGAAGCACAGTCAGCCTTTTAACACACAAGTCTCCCGTGCACATGTAACATATGGCTGGTGAAGCATCACCCTAGCCCACCAGAATATGAGCAGCATGGCTGCTGTCAGTACTGAGAACATGGGCACAATGAAGACAAACATAAACACACACAGTATGGTCTAATACATACAAGTGCACCTGAGAAAACCTAAAGCAGGACGTCTCCTGTAGCCAGGGGTCCATTCAAGGAAGCAGTGATCATTAGCTTGTGCGAGTGTTCATCGATCAGGGCCAAATAAGGGTGTCTGTCAGGTATTACTCCTGCCCCCCAGTGGAACAGTTACAGAGCCCATAAAGAATTAACAGGCAGCTAAAGGAGATATGTGCGGTTCTACCGTGTCTGATGGAAAGAATAAATACTGTACTGTTAACACTGTGCACCGTTCTATTGGCTCTGTTGTGGGCGATGGGCAAAATAAATACTTTAAACAGTTCAAATTACCCAACATTAAAACGAGCACGTCTGTGTGCGCACACACACACCGGCACACGCACATAGATAAACACAGCTAATACCACAACAAACCTCTCAGCATTGACGAGGTAAAACGGTTAGTGGTCAGGATTAAGAAGCTCAATAGAGATTCTCTCTGATACAGTTAATGCCTATACACACACACCACCCCTCATTGTTAGTCTATAAGGGAGGGAGTTTTCTAACACGCCACACATTTCGCTAGACATACAGAAATGTGCAAGGCCCAAAACATTCTGCTGTCAGGGTGAGCAAAGCACACTGAGAGAAGCCGAGCCTCAGTAGAAATGATTCTGGTGAGGCCACACTACATTACCGAGGACAAGCTATTAAAACCATTTTACAGCCTGTCAAACACTTCTTCACTTCTCTAAATACGTACACACACACTCACACACACACTCACACACACTCACACACCACTATTGTTTCTGGATGAACTCACTTGACGTAGTAGGGCACTTTGTTTGGAGAGATGGCTCTCTCCCATGGTACCTGCACTGAACCTGTGTAGACACAGAAAGCAGCAGAAATCAATGACAAAATAGGCATGTCAAGCGAGAAAAGGCGTTCTTCGCAGGCATTATCGCTGACCGGGTGACAGCCTGTGTCCACGCAGCCTGGCTTAGCCATGGTGCTCAGGTCTGTAATAGGTGCAGTAAAGCTGAAGAGACAACCTTTTGTGTTTGTTTTTCTGTTTGGTGTAGGCCAACACTATATGGGCGGCGGCCGTTAGCTGGCCAGGGAGCCGATAGCATTTTAGCAGCCCTCTAATCTGAACCACAGGGGTTAGTTGGACATGAGCGAGGACAGACTGCGCTAAAGGAGGATAATAAACCACACAGACGCCCATATTATAATTTAGTGTATAAAAGGGCCCCCTATCATAAAATTAGACTCATTTTTAAATCTGCCTGACTGTAATTTAGGCCATAGTCCTCCCTATGGAAAACAATGTCAGGTTTGACCCTGCAGTGTGTATCATTCATGGATCGAATGCAATCATCTCTGACCT
Source organism: Typhlichthys eigenmanni (assembly GCA_027564635.1). Lineage (NCBI taxonomy): Eukaryota > Metazoa > Chordata > Actinopteri > Percopsiformes > Amblyopsidae > Typhlichthys > Typhlichthys eigenmanni. The sequence goes on from JAODUK010059324.1 coordinate 3,374, forward strand.
GTCATACCGCACCCAGTCAGACACAGCCAGTCAATCAGTCATTCTATTTTGGACAGACCTTGCTCCTTGTCAACGGCACAGAGCTGTTCATGTGGTGTATTCACATGTCGTACTGTACTGTATGAGAGTGGCAGGCAGTGTCAGACACAATTAGCTACGATCCAGAAATGTTGTCTCACCTGGGGCCATATCTCACACGGCTATTATTTATGCAGAGTCATTCTGGCTAAATGACATGTTTGACAGTATTCTAAATTGTTCAGCACTTTTCAGACAGCACAACTGGAAAAAACCTGACTTTTAATTTAGCACAACAAAGGCTGCAAACACGAATACAGGCCAAAGACAGCCCCAGAGCACCACAGCTAATATACTGCATATTATACCTCACCATAAGCTACAGTAGAGGGTGGGTGAGCTTGAGTGACGAGCCAAGCCTGCCAGAAAGCCCCCTCTGACTCTACTGAGCATGCGGAGAGCTATGAACATACTCATATGCACGCACACGCACGTGTCTAGCCGTCGGTGGGTTTGCTCATTAGCTAAAAGTGGGCGATAGAATCCCATGGACCTGTCTCCCACCTCCCCTGCTGAGCGTTGAGGAACAGCGGAAGGAAGAATGAGAGAGAATTTACTAATCACTTCTCTTTCTTTCAGAGCAGAGCAGCGTTTTCCCGCTGAGTCCGAGTCACCTGTGCTTCACCAGGAGGATGAGGCGCAACCGTCGTAACCCCCCCCCCCCCCCCCCCTCCCGTTATGGCCCGCCATACCCCCCTTTTAGCTTGCTTGCCTATTTTAATGGGTTGCATTGGTATACTGTAGGCCTGGGGGTGGTCTGGGGTGGACACACCTCAGCTGGCCAGCAGTAAACTGTAAGGGTGACTGGCCTGTGATCTCTTGTCTTTGATTATCTTAATATTCTCTCTCTCTCTCTCTCTCTCTATCTCCTAATCTCTCTATCTCTATCTCCTTTCGGACAGCCTCATACCTGCACAGATGGTTTCACTGGCTCCTCCGAGTCTTAATTATTCTGCCAATTACTGAGGGAAAATGTGCAATTAAAGTGGGCAGTTATTCCTCGCCATGTGACTTCCTATTTATTAGGGCTGCACCTGATTTTCTGGGACTCGGGAGTCACTGTTTGCACCACACCATCTTTCCCTTTGCCTGCAACCATACGATATGCTAGCCAGGCACACCTGAGGGGAATTGGCTGATTTGATTTCCTTTAAACTATTCCACGCTATAGGGAGCACCACTAATGGATGAACCAATATTGGAGCATATGGCCTATAGGATGACTTTTGTTTCACACAGTATATCATACTTGACCCATCGTAGCTCAAACAGTTACTGGTGAAAAATAATACGAAGCGCCAATGAATGTGCACTCCTTTGGGCTCCCAGCTCATTCGAATGCCATTGATTTGTGTACCTGATGTGCCAGCGTCCCCCAGGCTTAGCAAGCGTATGTGAGAGACACAGCAGCCTGGCTGTGTGTTACAGAGAGCGCGTCCCTAGCAGAGACATGGCAATAACAGAGTTGCGTCATCTCCGTTCACTCCAATGGCCTGTTTTTTCACAGCAACAGAGCCTCAAAATAGTTCCATAAATACTAAAAGTACACTATCAATTCTATTTAAAATCTAAATCGGGTATTTACTACTAATTATTAAAAAACTAAGTTAAATATCTGTGTGTATATATATATATATATATATATATATATTCAAATTGCCCACCAAGCAATTCCTGGAACTATTTTGCCATAGGTTTTGCACAGGGGGGCAGGGTCTGACTCTAGGCTTGAAGAAGCCGTGACGTGTGCCAATGGGGGATATTACAGCCTATAGGGCCAACTGCAATACACACCCCATTCATAAACTTATTAGCGGTTTAACTGCTCTACTTGGTTCATATGGTGCTTAATAATGTTCTATTGGTGCTTATGTACATATATTTTTTCTAACAATGTCAATAAAGCCAGTATGGACGATTGTGTGTCATGACGTAATAATCATGCAACATAGCTGTGCGTGCGTTTCTCTTGCACGAGCAACAAGCGGCGTATTTGCACATAACATCGATCCTACTTTTAGTGTAAATGCTCAATATTAAACAAAACATGCCTACAAATATGTAACAGTACAGTCCAAAACAAAAACAAAAATTCCTGTTATTTTACTTTGTACTACGACGCACATGCACGAGGCTTGAGGTCGGGAACTCCAGTGTCGCAGGTTGCAACGTAATCTTCAGTTTGTACTGCGCATATGTCAAAAGAGCCACTTTGCCAATATGGCGACACCCTTAATTAGAAAATCGTGCATCACTGCGACAATGAGGAAATACTTCGTAAGAGCTGCCATTGTATTCACTGTGTCTATCACTTTTTGAAGCATTTTGACCACTGAAAGAAGGCATTTATATACAGTATCAGCCAGCCAGCCATCCTACACTGAGATATTGTACCAGAACTATTTTACTGCAGTTTCACTGCACTCAGGCATTTAAAACATACATGTATTTCTTTTTCGTTTCTGGCAATGGGATGTTTGAAAATATGTCTAGGTATTTATCTAGGGCAGCATATTATCTCACACTGAGCAAATACTTGTAATTGTAGTCATTGGAAGTTACTTCATCTTCTTGGGTTAAAGTCGGGGGGGTATATACAATAATGGTTTTTATTATTTTAATGGCTTTTACCTAGTTTTCTGCTGTTTCTTATTTCTATTTGTTTAATTTAATTTGTTCCCTTCATCCTTTGTTCAAATGTTTTTAACTGTAAAGCACGTTGAGTTGCACATTGTGTATGAAAGGTGCTATACAAATAACGTTTATTATTATTATTATTATTATTATTATTATTATTATTATTATCTTGTGACATATCAACTGGAATAGATCCTGACTTATTTGCATTTCTGTTCATTTCGATCTATTAAGAACTTGAAGTTTATATTGATATTATATTCATGCAATGTCATAATCAACATTGGGTTTATTATCATCCTCATTACGACCTCTTTGTATACCTAGCTTTAATAGAAGGAGGGGTCACGAGTCCACCAGCGGCTGATGACCGCTGGGTTAAATGGTTCTGTGGTCATCACCCTCCCCCTCCCCCACCAGAACATGTGGAAGGAGGGAGGGAGGAAAAGAGGGAGGGAGGGATTGAAGGGGATGCTGAAGGAGTGTGAACGAGGAGGAAAGGGGGAGGAGGAGAGGGGCGGGGTGGAGTGTTCTGTCAAGAGAACGTTAAAAACCCAGAAGAGGAAAGTGAAGAGCGAGGGAGATGCTGAAAGGGAAGTGTGGAGAAGGAGCACAAAGGCTAACAGGAAGAAGAGGAGGAAGGAGAGAGTTCCTCCCCGGTCAATCAGGGTACAGATGCTGAGATGGCCTGTTCACAGACACAGCTGCTAGCATGTCTCTCTCCTCTGTCATCCCACTCTCTCATGGCTGACTCTAATAACACTCTCATTTCCCCTCTCTCTTTATTCTCACTCACTTTTCCACAATGCGATGTTGCCATGTCTTCAATTAAAGTTGCACTAAGCAACTTCGGAGGATACCTCTTTTAAAGTGCACCCAAACGTGTATATAAGAACATGGTGCGCTCTCTCTCTCTCTCTCTCTCTCTCTCTCTCTCTCTCTCTCTCTCTCTCTCTCTCTCTCTCTCTCTCTCTCTCTCCCTTGCTCTCTCTGGTTTGCCCCTTCCACAAAGTGATTGGCTAAGTGTTCAATGAACGCGAACGGCAGTGGACTGAACAGCAGGTTAAAACAGGGAGGAGTTGGGCTGGCCATGTAGGCTGTGGGTTTAACAACGCTCACATTGCTAACAACAACAAAACCATCGTTTGTGTTTTACTGCTTAAGATTGTTGTGTTTCAGCAGTACAGATCCACATGATGATGGTAGAACCAGCGTGGCTATAGAGCCACTTCTGTGTCCGTAATGGTTGTGTCAACATATTCCAATTTTGAATTCCATGCATTTCATATCAGAATGAGAAATACATTTAAGATGGAAAGATGTAATAAAAGCGACATTTGGTACTGGCACTAAATACTGATAATAACCCAGGCAAATACTTGTATGTGGCTATACTCCCTACACACCACTGACCAACACTCGTCATTTAACACAGGAACGGTCTTTGAAAATAGTCAAGAACGTTTTCAAGGAAACACATCAAAAAAGTTAACGTTCAGTCCGCTGAATGCACCCATACTGTACCTCCTGCTGGAGATGAGGTTTTCAGAGGTCACATAACAGGATTGTGACTGGTAGAAAGAGGTAACCAATGTATTCTCTGACCTGATTGCTTAAATCTGGGATGGAGGCGTGACCTTTTCCAGAATCAGGGATGGCCACAGAGAATGTATTTGATCTCAGGACATGCGATTTTCTGATAGTTGTCATATGAATTTAATAGTTTACCTTTATCTCTGTTAGATAATGGTGTTCCCTGTCATATAGCCTGACAAATGTCAAGAGAACAGAAATAACCTGGACAAATTAAAGCCCATTAAAATAAATGCTTACTAGTTATTAAATAAGAAGACGTTGAACATACCTTTTCATGTTAATGAACATTAACTTAATAATGGAAAACAGACTGGAATTATTTTGGCAGGCTCATGTATCCTCATATACTCATGCATATGTTGACATACCTGTAAACATCCTTGAGCAAAATGCCTAACCCCCTAACCACCGAACTGCTCCCGGTGGTTGGTCGCACCCTGCATGGCAGCAATCACCATCAGTGTATGAATGTGTGAGGCAAAAATACTCTAAAGCGCTATATAAATGCAGTCCATTTAGCTGTATTTGGACAACACAGTGATTGACAGGCTTGGGTCAGAGTGCAGACAGCACATCAAAAGACACAGCCTATACTCAAACAGCATTGGAGGTTTATAGTGGAAGTGCAGTTTCAGCCCATAAGTGACAGTTAATGTGAAACAAAGAGAACAACAGGGGCTCTTATCAGCTGTGTGATGTAATGTTTACAGGCCTTTTAATTAATTATGAAAATTAGCTAAAGCGATAGGCATGCTGAGCAGTGAAATCAGATCTTTACACTTATCTCTCTCTTGCAGTACTACCAGTACGTGTTTGAATGAAGTCAAAATATAATGTCCACACACACAAACACACGCACCCACGCACGCACGCATGTATCTTGTGTATATACAAACTTAAATGTGGTATACAGCTCCAAACATTACAAAAAATACATAATATGCCAATCAGTAGACATATGTGCACAATTTAAATAAAATAATGTTTTGCCATTTGATCCTTGAATAATGGTAGAATAACGCTCATTAAATTCATCTGTCAAAACGGACTGCAAATGTTAGCTCGCCTGATCTATATTTGTAACCATTGATCTGTAAAAGTGCTGGGAAAACGAAATATGCACAATACAACACAAACAACCAATTACTTCTGTATTTGACATGGCATTTTGGCGATGCTGGCTTATTCGTCAAACATATTTTCCTTAGTGAAGACACAAGCGTCTCCAATCAGCAATCAGCTATACCTCAGAGTCAGGTCTTCTGAGGATTTACTTTTTGCAGAGGAAAAGCAAATTACTAGTCCTCACAAGGATGGGAAAATGAACTACTACACAACTAGTCATTGTGTCCTGGAGTATTGTTAATCATCATTACAGTGAAATTGCAATGTCGTTATTGGCCAGAGGGGGCTGAGGAGAAAAATACGAGTCCCTGTAAGAAATAGATACTGGATAGAGCGTTTGCATGTAAATGTCTTGCTTAGTGTGCCTCAGATTAAACAATGGAGGCGTGATTTCCTCCATTAGGTCAGCATTTGAGCTAAATTAGATTGTTAACTCTTCAACAGTTGGCTGAATGTTTCTTATGATTTATTGCAGTTGTCTGCAACATGCCCTTCTTTAACCCGTTACATAATTTGAATGAAACAATACTCATTACATACAAATACTACGATACTAAAAAATCATTAGAAGAAAATCCTAACAGGAAAAGCAAATTTCTTAAGAAAAGTGGACAATCTTTTGAAGTGACTTCAATTCATTTGAAGCCAAACACCTGGTGGCCATTAACAGTAATGCATTCTTGGGCAAAAAAACCCAAATAACTTATTCCTATATGTAGATATTATGTATGTTTTTACACATGCCCAAAACAAACGGGAGGTTTTATTATTAATATCATAATACTGTTGTTTTACATACTTATTCTGGTTTTGGTTCCACAGTAACTCTTCAGGATGGGAACGAACAATGGGTCTTCCACCTCGGAAGCCAGGCTGCTGTGTTCCCATCATATACAGCCGGATTAGGGCGCAGGATATTTTCGGAAAGGATAGAGAGGGAGGCTGCGCTGCCAAGTTTCCCTGCACTCCCATCGGACCTGTGTGTGGAGAATAGCAGCAGAAATAGTGCGGAAGAAAGATAGCCGACCAAGAAAAGGAGGCTTTTTCTCCTCCAGCTTTGGATCAAAGTAAATGGGAGCCAAGAGCCACGAGGCGTCCACAGGGAGAGACAGGATTATCTGGATTAGCCCAAACGCACCAGTGATAGGACCAGGCCCTCCTGGACAGATAGCAAAACTAGTGGCAACTAGGCCAGTGTGTAGGGCCAACCCTTTCTCAGTAGAATAGTATGCTGTACATTAGCTTTCTGCACCAACCTGTTTAAATACACTGTATGTACAGGTGACTTACAGTAAATGCACAGGGTCGGGACCACGTGGAATTGGAAACCATTTTAATTGGCAAACAAAGGCAAACATTCGCAAACAGTTTTTCACTTGCTTTGAGGTACCTCTGAGGAAGTTGTTCTTGGTGTACACTGTGGACACCGGACTAAGGTTTACAGTTTCTAATCTAACAATTTGAAACAGAACAGAAAACTTTCAAATTGTAAAGTTAAAAGAGAATGCGTTCACCTCAGTTTGCCAAATTGAATGCACCCCAGCTGTTCAAATATAGCAGGTTGTTATTCCATGTGCCTTTTTGCACATTTGACTGTATAAAGCTACTATCCATCATTCATTTGTTGTTCTTATTTCATCTCTCACTGCCAGAGAACAAAGCGATAATATGATAATATGTAAAAATTATTCATAGCAACATGCATCATTTGTATGTTAGCATGAACCAATGTATTGTAAAGACATTAGAACAAGACATAAAAATAAAAATGAAAGATGATTACATTTGTGTTCATATAAAATGGACCTGCTTTTGTTTGAAATGTAATCTGAGTTTGTTTTTGGAAGTCAAATCCTCACTTCAGCACAAGTGTCACTCTGCTGATAAAGTGTACTCAATTTGCATAAAATAATATCTTCCGTAAACAGAAGCCCAGGTATTGACAAGTAAGGCAATAATTAATCACTGAATCCCTTTAGTTTTCTCTGCAGATAAATACCAAATACATACAGCAGGTGGGCTTAGCCTTTAAACTTATATTTTGTCAAGTTTGACAGATCATAAGGGAATACAGCAGTTGTTGTGATATTGTTTTGTGTTAACAGTCTTACACACACACACACTTCGGATTTAAGAGAACGAGTTTCTCCCCAGCAATCAAATTTGACACTTTTAAAGTTTGCTATTCGGGTGCATAATGAATACTGGAATATGGCTTTTAGATCTAAACCCCCACCTTGTTACAGGTGACTGTGGTCCTCATTATGGGTATACATGTTCACATTATATGTAATATATGAGCTAGGATTTTGTTCTGTGTTCCTTAAAGGCTTCCCTGTGGAATATATGCTTATGCATCAGAAATCACAGAACAGAAAGCGTGCGAGGGAGAGGAGCAAACTAGAAACAGGAGGAGGCCAGGCAATAGAGGAACTGTGAAGGAGTAGGGGAATTGCTTGTTATTAGGCGTGCTGGTGTCGCATTACAGCAGAGTTTATAAAGTAACAAGATAACTATCGTGCAAGAGCAACAGTGCCATCTCTCACAGGTAACGTCCCGCAGTGAGACTAATGTTGCAACAAGCGTGCGTTCGCTTGTGTGGGCGTGCGTGTATAAGTGCCTGGTGCGCGGATGTGCATGTGTGTGTGTGTGTCTTGTAAATGCAGTACTGTAATACAAGCTCAGAGCTCTCGGCTAGTGCTGAAAGGACTCAGCTGGTGTGTGCAGGCCACAGAGAGAGCATCCGGGCCAACCTGTGATTAATCCTCCATTCTGCATGCCGTCTGTTAGGAGTCCATCTGCAGTGTTATTTATCTGCTGCCTGGATAGACCTGCTGGATGCCCAAAACCTCTGGTCCCCGGTGACACCTTAGGCTGCACGAAAGACCTCGCGTCTATTGTTTCACTGCTGTCTTATATCAGCATTCTTGTCAGACAGAAGATGGGGAGGGGGAGAAGGAGGGGAAGAGAGAGAGAGAGAGAGAGAGAGAGAGAGAGAGAGAGAGAGAGAGAGAGAGAGAGAGAGAGAGAGAGCGAGAGAGAGAGAGAGAGAGAGAGCTGGGGGCAAGGATTACCTCCAACTGTCTTTGCTCTAGCTTTAGCGAGGATAGATGGGAAATAAAGGGGGTCAGGGCTCGCGCACAATTTGTGTGCCTCGTCCCTCGTCTCGAACACTCGTGCTTAATGGCAGATATTGTACATTTTGAGTGCCGAGGACAGATTGCACGCAGTGCTTTATAACAGTCTATCACAGACTGCAGATACAATACCCTCTCCCAGGCATGCCAAGTGTGACATGTATGGATTTTATATGACAGATGATCTAGATTTATAGTGCACGGTGAACACACACGGACCAACTCATCTCCAATGAACATTAGCTTTAGAAGGAAAGGCAGGAATAATGAAAGAATATCCTGTGACAGAACATGAACAGAACGAGGAAAAGGGTATTTTTATTCATGTACTTTCTCATGCATACTGTATGTTATGCTTTTGTCACATAAGAACAACACTTAAGCTTCATTCTGATCAAATCTGAGAAATATGCAAACACACACACACACCCTATAATCAGCATGCACATTCACACACTAAAAGGCTAGTTTCACGTAGTGGCTGCACTGTATGTGGCGCACGTACAGATACAGTAAAAATGACCTCTACGTTTCACGTTCAACCTCCCCCCTGTTTTGTCTTTGCTCCGCCGGCATTATTACCTTCCTTCCTGCCGTAGTAAAGGTTGGCTTTAAGTGCTTGTGATTTTTACACTGCGAGGCTAGATCGCCCTGGAAACTGCACACTGGTAAAAGGACAGGCGAGAATCTCTCCCCTGGCAGGCGAGAGCTACAGTCCAATCACAGAATTACGGAGCCCAGGGGAACACGACCTGTTTTCCACTCTCGTGAAAAAAAAAAAAAAAAAAAGGTTTTCTTTTAAATCTACATTTTTTATCCCTTTACCCTATTTCTTCAAACACCCCCTGGAGCTGAACCCTTTTTTTTTTGTTTAAATACTTTGACATTGTTCACCAGCTCTCTCTCTCTCTGATTTGATTCCAGTGAGGCTGGTAAATGCTGCCCCAGTGTGTTCCCTCAATGCCCCCCACCCCCCCTTCCCCCACCCACACACACACGTTACATCGCCTTTCTCCAACCTGCTAAATTACCAGCTGCATGGTTACTATAGAGACGTGTTATAAATGATTTTCTTCTGCCTTTATGAACCCTGTTTTTGCCCTCCCCTTTGACAGATTTAACCCTTTCTGTTTCACAAGATTGTTTTCCATCCACTGCATACTGCATTTCGCTGAGCGTTGTTGTTCCTTGTTTGTTCCTATAATTTGATTAAAATGTTATCATTATTTCACACATTCTCATAGTTAGTTAAATGTAACTGATAAGTGTGCATCTAAACTAAGCATACTGTACACAAGGCTTTTGAGCAAAGCAGAGGCCTTTTCTCCGTGGAAAGTCACTTCTGACCCTCCACGTAAGGGGGGGTGGGGGGCATGCATACATTATTTAAATACCACCTTCCTTTTTTATATTTCACACATCCCTTCCTATACCAGTTCTCTCCAGTCTCTGTCTCTAAATCTCATTATTCTGCTAATTTCATTGCATTCTCCACAATGCGGTGAATTGCTATGCAAGTCTCATTGCACAGAATTAATGCCTAATTTACCAAAATGCTCAAATGGGCTCCATTCAAACAGCTCTCCAATCTAGGTGTTTGTAATACCGCAGGGCTTGCTTCTTTTGTCTGACTTGGGGCTCTGGAATCTTTACCCTATAATAAGTAAGTGTCGAGCTATTCTTTATGATAATGCACCTGTGTGGGTATAGTACATGGAATATATCACTGTTTGTACAGCACCATTTTACATTTGTGACCAGTGAGGTAATGCAAAGGAGATAAAAGCTGTGGGCTGTCTTTCTGGTCCCTCATGAAAGTCTAATGGAGAGCTGATACTCTACATGCTTAGATCCATCCAAGATGGACGGACGTATTTATACCACTCACGTTAAAGTGCTCCCAGGCACACAGATGTACACCTACAGGGTTCAGGCACACAGCGAGCTAATGCACAATTTAGACTTCTATGTAATTATACAATCTGAAATTGCTGCCACCAACCAACCAAGAAAAACAGTCCAGGTTACTCTAACATTTGATAGAAAACACCAAGATATTAAATATTGTGGACCTGAGGGTTTTATGTCATATATTTACAATGTTTAGATATGTAGCAAAATAGTTTTTACATTGTGTTACATTGTTACAGTCAAAGAAATGTGATGATAGGGCTGGTGAAAAGGGCATCAACCATCTTTGGTAAACTGAACAGCAAAAATGGGACAATGATCTTTGAATAGATGCAGTTCCTTCGAAAGTCTTGGCGCCAAGTGTACTCAATTGATAAGTCTGGAGTTTCAATGGCAGGGCAACAAAAAGTCTATTGCGCATTTTGTTTTCATACCAACAATGAAATGTGAGCGTGCGAGATTACACTGTAGATAGCACCACAAGGTTGAAACACTTGGTTGTGCTCACCAGTTGTGCATATTGTTTCACTGTTGAAGCTACACCAAGAAACGAGCTGTGTGTGGCTGTGACACATTTTCTTCAATGGTGGAGAATGGGTGGGCTGTGAGAGACCTCCCTGTGGTTCTTGTCTGTCCGGTTAAGTGTGTCTGTGATGCCTGTGGGTACAGCATGTGTGTTTGTGGGGGGGGGGGGGGGGGGGGGGGGGGGGGG
>JAODUK010059335.1:0-17939 GCA_027564635.1 Typhlichthys eigenmanni
CATGTGAAATGTAGGTTGTAAAGCCCTTTGAGACTGCAATGTGATTAAGGGCTATATAAATACAATTGACTTGACTATAAATCGCCACCATGACCGCCCTACAATTAAGGGTTCCTTTCAGAAAAGGTTTCAGTGATCCAGTCCAAGATAATACATATCTGGTTTTATTTTTCGCCATGCTGTTCTTCCTTAGTATTACTTGTTCTGACAAAATGCTGCACGTGCATGCCCAGTGTGCATGCCCAGTGTGGCTGTAGGCTACGCAATGCATGTAAGTATCAGATAATTATACGGCTCTAAAACACACATATTTTAGCTTTTTACCCCCATTTTAAAACTAAAACGTCTAATGTAGATTTAGTCTAAGTGGCACCGAAATAAGGCACCAAAATTGCGTTTTAATTCGGTCTGGTACATACCGATCGTATAGACCGGGTTTGAATTAGGGCTGGGCGATATACCGGTATTTTTTCAAAAGAGATATAGCATTTGACAATATTGTTTATATCGATATAGTTATATTATGCGTTTATTCATTCATTCATTTTTCGATTTGTTCGTCTCTCCCTCCATTACTGCACTTGGCCTGAGGAGTGGAGTCAGGAGCACATGATTTAGTACATTCAGAGTGTCGAAGGGGCGGAGACACCAGGGACAGCTCACGTGTCAACCTACTAACTCCGTTTGCACAAGCTGACACAGAGTGAGCATTTGAAGAGCACCTTTTTTCAGAGTAGCCAATGAGAGCAGATTTGGTTTGACTGTCAATCCAAGTGATTGGAATATAGCCTAAATATAGTTTACAATACTATAGCACACATTTAAAACATTGAATTAATAAGGTGCCCACTGGCTGTACATCATTTGTGGCCAAAATGTCAAATTGTGTTGCCACGGGTACCCGGCAAGATCGAGCCCTGCCTATACAGAATCATGTCTGCCACAAGATGTCTCACTAGAGAACCATCATCTGTCAAAAATAAATGCTGTGTCTCCAACATGCATGCGCAATAGGCCCGGCTTTGAAAAAATATGTGTTTGCTGCTATGTTAAATATGCATTTCAGTAGCACATACAAGACACTTTAAAGGCTTGGGGGCACTCACAGAGAGGATCAGGCGGTACTTGAAGTTGGGGAACTCCTTGTCACACTTCTCACAGCGGAACATCCCATTCTGCTGGTCCACCACCTTCTTGTTGCAGTCCTGGGTGGGGCAGGCCTGGTACAGGCAGTTTTCCTTGCGCAGATACACTATGGTGGCAATGCAGCTGAAATAGTCTGCCTGAGGACATAGAAACAACACAACCCACTAGTCAGGACATCTCGTGAAGTCACTCCACAGATAATACTTGTTGGTACTGGTATCAGGTATCAGATACTCATGGTAAAATACTCGTACTTCGCATGACTGAATTCTTCAGAGTACGATTGATTAATAATGCAGCTGTATTGCCACCAACTGAGCCAGTATTGCCACCAACTAGTGTTAATTTCGGCGATGAAATATTTTCATCTTATTTTCGTCAACTAACCTTTTTCCATCACTAAAACGAGACGTTAACGAGACGAAAATAGACCACTGATGATAAAAATTAGGACTAAATTGAAGATGTATTTTCGTTGACGAAAAGAAAGGAGACGAAAATGTTATTGGTATGATTTAAATTTATAAACTGCCTGCATATATAATTTACCATTGTTTCATACTTAAATGTAAAAACTCTGCTTGATATGATTTACCGTAATTGTACACATAAAGGGCAGCACAATGTAATGTTTGTCACTCTGCATTTAACCCATCCCTTGAGGTATGGGTTAAATGCAGAGTGACAATAAAAATCACCTTTACTACACGCAAGCTGTTTTGCTAGGCTACCGGTATGGAGAAGCTAAACAGGCTGCCACAGCTCTACATTCCTATAAGTGCCTTATACTAGTGATCAGTGAACGACTCGTCAGCGTAGCTCTGTTTATACGCAGACGACACCCAGCTCCACATATCTACCAAACCCACCTCAAAACTCCTAACCCCAACCCCCCCTTCAGGACATTCAGAATTTTATGACACTAAACGCCATTAAATTTAACAGCAGCTTTCATTGACAACACCCTAACCTATATATTGCTGGTCTTCACTCTGGTCTCTGCTGTCAAATTTCCATCGGGTTTCCTGTTTTTCCTCCATGTCTTTAGGATTTAGCCCACTTTATAGAAAATACCGATATATATCGTGTATCGGTATTCACAATAAATTCAAGGTTGCCTATGACATTTGACTCTTGGTTCCACTCTCACCTGACGGTTTTATTTTGTTTAGTTTATATTCCTCAGATCAAATGTTTATTACTATAGTATGTAGATTTCAGCCAAATGTTTTATATCTATGTATTTGCAATGCAAGAAGTCTGTGTGTGTTTAGAAAGATGTCCAAAATAAAATGTATTATAGAAGAAAGTGATATACCCTTGAGTAAGCAGCGGAAATGATTATCCTCAAACAATCCATAGGTTTACTCAAATCCCCTTAATTGATCCTCGGTATCAGCCGATGCTCAAAACTAAGTACTTGCATCGGTCTTAAAAAACTGGTATCGGTGCACCTCTACCGTTTACTGCTAGATGTGTCCTGAAAAAAAAATGTTATGCCATCGGTGAGAGCATTTAGTGGAATATTCTAACAAAAACATTTTTATGCAGGAAATGCCAAGGTTATAATTAGGGCTGTTGCAGTGAAGAAAATGTACATGCAGTGATTTAGGTTGGCCCAATACCGACTGTACGTAGGTGATCACATGTAACTTTGTCTGGCAGATGTTTGGCCAAAATATCAGCTGGAAAATATGACTAATTAAAAGCATATTAAATAGCGGAAGATCAAAAGCCTATGGCGCGCCAAGCGTAGCCTACACAGTCTTGATTTAGGTACCGTAGCATGTAGACAGAAAGAAGTGATGGCACAGTAGGCTGTTTTCAATTGAACAACCCAAAAGGTTAGGGTATAACATATTCAATTTTCTTTCCCACATGAAATACAGACATGTCCCAAAGGAATCACTCGAGTGTGTGTGCGCAGCATGGTAAGCTTCCAGTACAGAACTTTACTAAACTGTAGTAAAGCGCTGTAAACCGTAACGTCGGAGTGTCGTAAATACATACACTCCCAAAGGCTACAACCATGGATGTATTATAAGAGGCTACAACCGGCTAATACAGGACTGCGGGGATTTGTGCTTCAATAGCGCACACGCCATAGATCAGACGTCATATTCGATGGGCTAGCCTAATGAGAACTTTTTTTTTAACATTGCGGTAACGGCGGTTGCTTGCCACGGCCTGCTGTTGGGTTAGCAACAGCCCTTGTTATAATGCCCATTTACAATAGTCATAGCTGACAAACGGAAAGTACAAAGAGATTAAATAGCAAAAAGCACCCACCATAACACAAAGCAAGCTAATACAAACATTTATACAATGCAGGAAGGACCATGGTTGTGCCGTGATGTAAAGGGTCAACAAGGTTTGATAGTCGCAACACCTCTATCCCACAAGGCTTAAATGCAGAGTCAGCCAGTCACTCGAGAAGCTTGCTAAATTCAAGCTAAAATCAAAACAATATTTCTCTGCTCCCTCCGCCCCACATATTGTGAAGCAAAGCGTAGTACTATGACTTTCTTGTTATGAGCGGTGTTCGGCACTTTCTTTATGTTCCCATTTACAGAGCCAGGGCTGTGTAGAAGGATCTAATTTTATCAACACAGCAAACTGTAAGGTAGCGAAATCCAATTAGATATTTGGTGAATTTGACTAACTGTGTATTATCTTACAATTAGCCGACTTTACCTTTAACGATACAAATAGTTAACACTGAAAGCCAAATGCAATGAAATGTATATTTAAATATAGATTACCAAAGAAATGTAAATAGTGTTGCAAGAAGCAGGACTCAACATTTAATCATTTAACTCACTTCAATTATACAGTATATATAAACAATAAAAGCCTTATTTATAAATCCTTAGACAAAGTGACAAGCTGGACAATGAGGACACTATAAACTGAAGTAACTCCCTCTAAAGCTCAATATCTAAACTACACCCCGTCGCAAATGCTTAATTTTAGGCTTTCAAAGAAAATAAATGGGGAAGGGAGGGGGGGATAAAAAGGAACAGTAAAGAGAATGCATTTTCTTCCCTCTCATTTAAATGATAAATCCTGACCATTGTGCATTGTGCCAAAAGAATACAACCCCAATTAACTTTCCAAAAAATAGACAATTGATATTCTGAATCACCTTGAATATAAAAAAAATAAAAGTATTTGAGAGCAGTAAATGAGAATGGCCAAATCAGAGCTCGTTAGAACACAAGGGCCCATTGACTAGGACTATTATTAAAAAATGGCTGATGCATCAACTTACCAAAACTACAATCCACACACCTTTGAAGCTTTTACAAAAGAGTACCAATTATTCAAGTAAACAACTCAAGCTAATGTCCAATTTACTATAATCTCAAGAGTGAAAAGGACAAACTATTTTACCACAAACAAACCGTGTCAAGCCAATAAAGCAGAGGAGGGAGGCTGCTCACCGTGGCAGAGGGCATGCATGCATTGTGAAAACGTGAGATTATGACACAAAGACAGTGACAGGGACGATTAATAGCAGCAGATTTTGGTCACAAGGGTCTTGAGGCTTGACCCTACGCCACAGTCTGCTTGGCGTCTCCACGGGCTGAACACAGCCAGAGCTCCGCTCCATTGGCAGTCGCAGCCCTCATGCCAAAACGCAATACAAGTCTCTAGCGGCCAAGGTCAAAGCGGCTGCGGCACAGCAGTGAACCCATGGAAAGATAAAGGACTGTTAACTTGACAGGAGGCTAACACAACAGTCGGGACTTCGGGGAAAGGAGGTGAGCAGTTGGCAATTAGGAACGAGATTGTGGGAGAGGAACGTTAAGGAGGCCGGCTTGGCTGAAGGCGTGGAGGTGATGAATAGCTACAGCGGCTACACTGAGCCATAAGCAGTACCAACCAGACAGACAGGTGATGGCTGGTGACCCTGCAGCTACATGGCAACAGCAGAGAAACATGTGGGCAGGAGAAGTCAGCAAGCACCACTCACAACCTTGGGCAGAAAACAAACACACACACACACACACACCTGATCCAATAACTCTTCTACTCCTCAGCCTCCTTCAAACCAAAATAAACACTCACACTAGGATTTGGCCTTAAATCAAGGCTTGTGAACATAACGCTGCATCATGTATCATCTACAGTATGTACTTTTGTGGTCCCGTTTGTTTTCCAAAGGATGTCTGTCCTTTTTCTTGTCCGTTTTACCAAATCCCAAGCCTGTTCTGACATCACAGAAAAAGTGGTCATTTTGTCTCGTCATGCTGTCACAACACCTTCCATTTACTTAAGATAAATCAAATGGTTCCATTCTTTGCTTAACAAAATTGTTTTGCTGTTGTTTTAGTGTTTTGTATAGCAAGAATGATTTTAAATATTCAGCACGTTCTGTAATTACAGTATTCACCGTATTGCATTATGAATGATTGCTGTTGGCAAATGTAGCTGTTAAAACTGGTTATCTTTCCTATATATCATGCACGATACCAGGTAGAAATGTACGCAGCATAATGAGAAATATATACACACGGGTGTAATATTACAGAGGAACATTACTTTACCTATCTGGGGACAATCATCTCATTAAACAGTGCAAGGAACGGAGGCCACTATTAGCGTCCCAATCAATACCACTGATAAATGCAACTTTCGCCTAAAAATATATAACCCGGCTAGGAGACGACACACACTATGCAGGTGATTAATGATTGGAGAGGGATCACAATCATTTTGTGCCTGTTCTTTAAAAACAGAACATCCAGGATCCACATGGCACAGTCATTTGATACGAGCAACAGAAGATGATGAAGATTCATCACTGTGCGGCATCCTTGGATAGCAGCGTGAGAAGGTTACCCGGCAGGGACACTTTATATAGATCTGCAATACACTGTATGATAACAAATGTAGTTCGACTGCATGCACCATTTAGATTCAACACCGCTCTCAGCTCGTCCTTGGACAGCTTGAAAGAATTGGTCTTGAATAACAATGTGCCCGTGCCAGCCACTTCTGCGATGTTTCGTGTGTGCATCAAGGTAAGGCTGCGTGTGTCCATACCTTCTCTCCGTGTCCCAGGTGCTCTGCCTTGATGTCCGCCAGGGTCTTCCAGTTGGTGTTTGCCGCGCCTCCGCTCCCACCTCGCAATTCAGTCAGAGACTGGCCGTCCATGGTGTGGCCCTCCTTGTCGTACCTAGGGGCACACGGAGCAGACAGGACATATAACCGTGATTGCGCTCTCCTTAATCCGTGAACGAAGAAGCCAAGCAGGGCAAAACAACCCGTGCACCGTGAAAATGACCAGGTGTGCAAGACTGTGCAGCCATTAGTGTCTGCCAAAGCATGGATGGCTCAGCTGGGAGCTAGACAGGCTGAGGCACTTGTAAAAAATGAACCCGCGGCGGCAGACAGAGATGAGCCTGCCGGGGTCAGGGTAACCAGAAAGCTATTTTCACCAAATGTTCCGTGTTGATTCAGGAAGACGACGTGATTGGAGGGTGGGAGAACAAGACTGATCAATAAAGCTTAATCTGTTGGCATGGCAGCCGCATGTGTGTGTGTAAGTAAATACAGGGAGAACAGACCTAGCTCCTGCAGGCATGACTAATTGAAAATATACCCATTAACTGGTCAAGCTGCCAATTTACACACTGACATATGTGAGCAATTCTATCCCATGGCACCCATTCCCTCAACAGTGTACAGGCAGTACTTGGGTTTTAATAGTACCTTCACAAAGTTACACCAATCTAAACTGTTGGGCAAATCAACATTATACCACCCAGAACAGACTGAGCGAGCTGTGTGAAAACGACAATGTATGAGAATTTGATGCTTTTATCCAAAGCGACTGTACATGCAAGTCAGTTTATGTAAGCGACTTACATGTAGTACATTTGTCAGTAGTTGGACAGGTCATATACCAGCAATTATAACCAAACAATATTCTAAATAGAACAAATGCAGCATAAGGTCTTTATACAGTACCTATTACCACATAATCAACCATATAAAATGCAATAGGTAATGGCCTAGCTAATAAAGTGCAATAGGTAATGGCCTAGCTCAGGGGTGCCCAACTCCGGTCCTGGAGGGCCCCTATCCTGTATGTTTTAGATGTCTCCCTGCTCCAACACACCTGACTCAAATCAATGGGCTTCTGCAGAGACTGATAATGAGCTATTCATTAGAATCAGGTGTGTTGGAGCAGGGAGACATCTAAAACATGCAGGGCTGTAGCTCTCCAGGACCAGGGTTGGGCACCCCTGGCCTAGCTAATAGAGTGCATACAATTATGTGTGCATACAATAAAGAAGAAAAAATAAAAGTACAGTATAGACTACAAGATTCAGGCAAGTTTACTTGTATAACCCCTTCAGAAAGCTTTGTCATATGATTCAACAGACAGACACCATAAACCGCTCAACAGGATACTCCAGTGACAGGATTCAGTCTCCAAAAAGCGCTATAGGATTTCCTCCGCCACACAGGAGGAGTCAAGGAAGCACAGGAAACAGAAATGGCAGGGCAGACAGTGCTCTTGATGAACAAGAGCAAAAGAGGACAAATTGTAGTTGGCAGCAAATGTACATCGGTGAGCTGACTGACAGGTAGAGATGCAAGCTCAGGGCAGCGCAGCTGGGATGAAGCTCAACCAACTGTGTGAGCACCGGCTCTGGGAGTGGGGTGGAGTGATGGGGGGTACATGCACAATTCAAACATGTCAACTGCAAAGCACAGGAAAGAGGTGGTGATGGAGGAAACCCGTCTGGGTCTTGAGCGCCCGGCTATGACGAATGCCAGTGCAAACACAATTACCGCACGCAAGTCAGCACCCATAAACGTTTTTATTGTACTCGTTATAGTATTCTTTGTCCATGATAGCAAGATAATGGAAAATATTATGCAGGTTTCAGAGGAGAGTTTGTTTTGAAATATTCATTCCCACAATTGTATCTGGGAGACAATACAATTTGTCTTGTTTTATAACATCTGACAGTACAACAATTCAGAACTAGATGGAAAATACACTTCATAGGAGGTAAAAAACTGAATGAAAAGAAAAAGACACATTTGCCTGCTTTTAAAATGTCCTGCACCATTTGTCCAGCAATAAACTTTGTCGGGACATCAACACCGGTATGTTACTGGTAAAGGATGTCATACTGTTCAAGTCATTGATCTCTGTAGAGAAATAGACCAACTATAAACTGTATAAAGTCGTTGAGGCAAATCCCTCAAAGACCATTTCTTTTTAAGCCATTATAGAAAAACATGCATCAACATATTGAGCATTTCCACAGGAAAATAAATTATTCAAAGTGGTGCTTTATGAAGTGCAATTGCATTTGTGTAAGAAAAAACAACTAGTACATTATAGTGCATAATAAGTTTGGATTTTATGCAGTACAATTTACATTTGCTATGACCAAAATGTAATATCTTGAAAGAGGTAGTAATTTTACATCCCGATAAAAATACATATAGCACACGTTCTGTAAATGTAATTAATAGTTTCTGGTCGTCCAACAATGCCCCCACCACAATCCCTACCAGGCTTTTGCTTACATTGCGTGTATAGTGGAGAGGAGCCACCCCGCCATCTCTAAACAGTGAGGAGAGGAGATTAAAGCCAAACTCAGAATCTGTTACACTGAGCTAAAAGAAAACATAATGGTCTACAGTGTTTTGTAATTTATGATCACCTTATTAACACAACCATAATGATCAGTGTTGAGAAACATGTGTGGTTTCTTTAAGAGATCATCTGAAAGATTAGATATTCTAGGAACTTGCCAGACATACAAAACAGAATGCAAAGGTAGGGAATTAAATCAAACATTTTCACCATCCTGGTCGCGAACATGATGTCCATGTGTTTTGTTAGGTAGCCTAGCTACCACGTGGTTTACTTTGCAGCAGTAGCACTGATGCACCTTGCAAAATATACAACTTGTCGGCTGGCAAGTTAAACATAATCGATCATAAGATTCAGTATGCGTGAAGAGTGTGTTCACAGATACCTTCCCCAGCAACCACGCCCAGCAGGAGAAGAGAACGGACGTGGGGCCCCAGGATTGGGAGAGACGCACAATCAACATCTGATAGGGAAACACTGTCTAGAATATTATCAATGGGCCAAGAGAGAGTCGGGGCCAGACTTCTCGAACTGTTGATATTGCATGCTGTCAGTCAGTTAAAGGACGTGTGGTCACAGAGCTCTGTAACTTGTATTTCTGATCTACTATTATTATATTAAAGCTGATTTTGTTAAACTTGGAGACATTGTCTCCTCCTACTTCAACTCCATAAACGAACACGCAGGAACTGGGTGAGGAGACACCACCTAGAATTCCAACAAATCTGCCTCACCAATTCTTCTCTGTGCTTCACTGTGGGCAGGGCTCACTCCACACGCACGGAGCTCAGCTAGGAGAGACAGCGGTGGAGAGTTGACGAAAGTGATCCTTACGTTACTGCAAGTGCAAAGAAAGCTACGCCAGTAAATGATTTTTAAAATTATTTCCGTATTTCAATAAGCTATTTGTCACTGAATGACGAGCGCAGCAATCAGCTGCAGGGTATAGTGTCACTATGTCCACAGCTCAAATATGCACAGTTGTGTATTGTTATGGAATCCCCGTGCACAATGACAATCATGCAACTCGCATTAGGTACCTGTTCCAAATGTGGTTCCACTTCCAACAGGGTGAGTGCCAATTATTTGTATTGTTACCATAACTACACTCCATCCACACGCATAGCAAAGTGTGTTCAGCTGTTTATATCAGGTCTCAAACACACTCCCATATTAGCTACCTCGTCATCACAGCTAGCGAAAGCTAACAGGCAAGACACTAGCAAAACTGGTGAAAAAAAATCAGGCGAACGATTCATGGTTGTAGGTTAGAGGTGGGTGTGACTGCAATCACACCACCAGCCAGCGTTGAAATTGTGCTGCGCGCTTTACAAAGGTGATCATATAATTTATTACATTTTTTTAATATAATTTTATAATTAATTTCATGTTCCAAACCATTTTATCCACACGCTCACCAACAAATGTAAATATAATAAAGGCTTAATATTATGCATTTTATCAGCTTCCTCCGCTAACAGTCAGTAATGTCTTGTATTCTGTGGCACTTGGCCGAGTCTAATTCTAGGGACCAAAACCAAAACCAACATGGCACCGGTTCCTATACAATCTGTATCTACCGTATCGAATTAAAACGCAAAGTTTGGTGCCTCATATCGGTGCCACTAAATCTACATTATACGTTTTGTAAAATACTAAAATAATGTGTTTTAGAGCCGTATAATTATCTGATACTTATACGCGTTGCGTAGCCTACAGGTACACTGGGCAGGTACAGGGCATGCATGTGGTTGTAAACATAAAGCATTGTGTCAGAACATTTAATACTAAGGAGGAACAGCATGACCAGATATGCATTTTCTTGGACTGATCACTGAAACCTTTACTGAAATGAACCCTTGAGTGTAGGGCAGTCATGGCGATTTATATATTTTCCTTTGGCTGCTCTCAAATGGATGCAATATCATCACTCATCGCACATTATGACATAAGGTAGGTTACTGTTAGCTATGTTAAACATACTTAAAATGCCTGAAGCAAAAGGTTCAAAACAGACGTACCGATCAACCGCCCACCAAACGTCTTTCTAATGATAGTAGCGTTAACGATCATATGCCTATATGATTACCTGTAATGTATGCCGGTGCGCCAACATGTTTGCGCTGCAAAAGACGTTCACTCGTACCTTTTAATTATTTTAATCTAGAGACTGCATCTATTGTAAAAGATGTCACTGTAAACTACCTACAGATGACACACGTCTGCATGGTTGTTCATTCCATTTAGTGCCAAAGGAAGAAGTACTCTACATTCACACATTGAGTGTCAATTTTTTTTTTTCAACGTGCAGAGCAAATATGTTTGCATAGGCCAACTACTGTTCATCTGTCCCTATATCACTGACTTTTATTAGTTTGTACAAATGCATGGAAAATTGTGGCCACTAATTAGTCATTTTGGCCACATGATTAACTGGCTTGGTGGCCCAAGTGGCCAGTGGAAATGTTTGAATTTGTCTACCCTTACATCCAACATAGTGTAATTAACATTAAAAGAAGAAAGTGCAGTATGTAGCTCCCAGACGGTTTCAGTTTCTCATTTAAAATCAAGTACCGTTGCCTGTCTAGAAAAATAAAATAAGCTACTAGGGCTGTCATTTTTTGCGATGCGAAGCTTTAGTAGTACATTTTTGTGCACACACACACATATATGGCAAAGGTTGTGAATACTTAGGGTTGTGTTGTGAGCGCACATGTGATTTTTCCATTTTTAATAAATTTGCATAAACCTTCAAACTAACTTTTTTCCCTTTGCACGTATCGTGTCGAATATTGAGATTTTTGTTTTTTATTATAAGGCTATAACAAAGTGTGGAAAAAGTGAAGCGCTGTGAATACTACCCAGATGCACTATATACTGCAGGACTGATCAAGATCAGTTATACCAATAAAACAAAATTATGTCAGATTACCTTATCATTTGAATGTGGTAAGAACAGCAATTCCAACTGTTCTGTTTTTAAAAAGACACTACCATTTCTGTATGCAAGAAACACGCAATGGAAATAGTTCACTTGGAGGCTGTTGCAAGAAGAGTGTCAGCTTGGGCAAGTGTAGTTAAATGAATAATGAGGAATGACAAGGTGACAATGACAAGAGTAGAACAGCAGCATGACACATGACAGGAGTAACTACTAAACAAACAACTCTAGGCAAGGTCTGTGTAACACTAAATGTGTGGTTGCCATCTAATGGCCAAATGATGTTATGCATGGTATCAAACCATACATGTGCAGGATTGCAACTGAAATGTCAAATACCAAAATAACAATACAATGGAATGTGTCATCAGGTTTCTGCAGATTGGTAACAAGCCATTCATTTGAGTCAGGTGTGTTAGAGCAGGTAGACCTCTGAAACAGGATTAAGAAAATGCTAGTAAAAATTAATATTTTTATTTTGCACTTTCCTAGAAAAAGCTAGAGGACTCTGCAAGAGACTCAACCACCCGGACTGCAGTTTAGTTGTCCAATGCCGCTACAACATAATGCCTAGTGTCGTCCTCGAATATCTTTTCATCTGAGCCTCCCAGCTTGGGAAAACCAGACAGTGACATGTCCCTCCAAATGCTAAAAACATTAGTTGTCATATTCGCAAAGACAAAAACAAAAAACTCCGGATTCTTCCAAAGAGTAGTCAAGGTGACCGACGTAAACCAAAGCGAGCAACCCACGTGCCTAGGAATGCCCAAACTACATTGGCAGCGGTTGGCTCCCGTGCAGGAGGGGTCAGAAGCAGCAGCAGCAAGGAAGTGGGAGAAGCAGGTTCAAGACTGCCTGAACACGCTCATTTTTTTAATAGCCTACTCGATCCACATGTAACAATTGCCTACTGTCACTACTCTACACATGACCAAAACAAAGATAAGAACATGACAACTGTCACAGCAAAGGCTGGCTGTTAATTATGTTAACTGAGGTGCCCCTACAGTATAAGCAGTAAGCAGACATTTAGTTTAAACATTTGTTTAAATAATAGGCTAACATTTAAGGCATGTTTTTATATAACATAATTGACAAGAGATCCCAGGACCCAAGCAAATAATAAATGCTAAATAGCAGTAATTAAAAAAAAAAAAGTGTCTCACTGAGATTAATTAGCGCAACATTAAATATATATATATACACATATAAAGACAAATTTAAAAGATAATTAAAAAGGCTGGTAACTTCCCTGTATCTGCTGATAGCAGATGCTTCTTATCATCTCATCTCCACACAAGTTCTCACTTGAACTCTGAGATAATGGACAAAGTTCCAGCCTACAGTCTCCCTCCGTGTGTGACCTCTAAACTGTTAATGAGTGTATGGCAGTGAATGCGCAGAAAACCAGTGGCCAAGAACGCCTAACTGTCCTGGACTTGATAAACTGGAACAAGGGTTTAAGAGTCATTATTTTTGGCTGCCCAGGTGAGAAGTGACTGAGATGAGAGAACAACCACTCCATTGAATAAAGCAGCAGGCAGGAAGTGAAAATACCTGCACTGAAGCAGAGAGCTGGAAACATTGGTGATTCAGCATTCAGCACCAATATAATTGTGTTTACCTAAACAAGGTCACCAAGGTCCAGCCCAAGATAGCCAGGGATTTTACATTTTACCACTAAGCAAATAAACAATTCAAACCATTTATCATTCAAATGATTTCATTCAAAAATAATTTGTACTAAACTGCTTTTAACACTTTTACATCAAACATGGTCTAAAATAAAACAAATCCAAGGAAAGTAACTGCAGAGCACGACCAAGACAAATCTCTGATCATGACAGGTAACAAAAAAATATATAAAAGGAAATATTTTGTTGACCTCACTCGCTCAGTAAAGTAAACTTGCATTTCATAGCTTCCATTATCTAGATGTTCTGATACCATTGAAAATATTCAGCCAGTTCAAAACAACTTAGAGGGCACAGGACATACTGTAAGATCAATTGGAATGTACACTCCCTGTACAAGCTTCTTTTTATAATTTTTCCCCGTGCAGCAGGGCCAGTAGCATTTGAAGTAAACAAGACACATTATATCCCTTTAAAGCACAGGCACGTGCCTTCATGTCAGAGAGGAGAGCCAGTCCTTGTCTGTCGTTAATACGGGATCTATGAGATGTGCGGCTCAATCAATGTGCCACAGAGCTGATGTGAAGATTAAACAGGAGCTATAGCAGCCCTCTGGACCATGTTGACACTGCTTTGTCTAAACTTTAGTGCCAAGCTGTGCCACTTTTTATACCTAGTGTCATCTGACAGGGTGTCCTTATTTTCTAAACCTTCAAAGCTTTCCTTTCTCGGCAGTGAAGCTGAAGGAACACCAAACTCTTATTTATGGTCAATAGGGGGTGGGGGGGGTTACAACTGATTACAGTACCAATATATAATCGTCAATAGGTAGAAGTAAATATGCTTGATTGTACTTTGTGTGTTAACATAAATTAGCAAGAGTGTACCTACTGTGTGTGCACACGTTAACTTCACAATAAATAATACAAATGACCTTAATTTGCTACATATAACCAGGTGTTACAATAGCGCACAGATTAAGAATGATTTGCATCCCTATGTAATTCTATTCAAATAACCCACTCATTTCCACTAGGACGTAGACTTATCTTCACACTGACCACCTGAGTATGTTGCCTGACAGGCAGAGAAGTAAAAAAAACACCTTAAATAGCTAAATACTATATATCAAAGTGGGCAAAAAAAAAAAAAGGTTTGGTTTAATAAATCATGAACCATTCTTTCAACCATACTATAAAACACATGTTGTCTGTTTGTTATTAGGAGCGTTTTGAAAAATGCAAGCGTGCTGATCTACATTTGCTACATTACTTGAGCTATGGACCCAAGGGTCACTTACCATCCTCTGAGTTGATAAGCCTCAGGAATGTCTGGGTTGATCATCAGTGTGCTGCTGAAGGAAGCAGAGAGGGACCTGCCTCCAAAGTCAGACAGCTTTGCAGCCTTGATAGCTAAAATGGGCTGTCCGGAGCCATCAAATTTCTCTGCCTGCAAAAAGGTATCAACAAAAATCAATTTGGTTAAATTAGAAAAGTGTATACAGAATGTGATCAGCCTTTAATTAAAATGTTGCTTACATTTTAGTATGTTTAAAGCTCAAGCAACATCAGTACAAAATGGTTGTCTAGAGTTACATTAACAACAAGCAATGTTTAAAAAAGAGAAAAAACAACAACACAGTAGATCTAATTAGCAGGTCTCGCTAGCCTAACCATATTTTGAGAGAAAAAGATCTCACTACACCATTAGACTAATTAAAGTGTTTTCACATATAGTCCCTTTTAAAACA
This sequence comes from Typhlichthys eigenmanni, assembly GCA_027564635.1. Lineage (NCBI taxonomy): Eukaryota > Metazoa > Chordata > Actinopteri > Percopsiformes > Amblyopsidae > Typhlichthys > Typhlichthys eigenmanni. The sequence continues at coordinate 15,099 of JAODUK010059335.1, forward strand.
AGCCCTTAAAAAATAATTTGAAAGTGTACCAAAAGTAGACCAACAGAAAAAAAAGACTTTATGCGCACATTGTCAGTTCGTGGGCTTATGGGAAATTAACCTTCACCTTTCCTTGCAGGGTAGACACTAATCCCGCAAGTGTGTCGTGCATTGCAGAATTTATTGCTCAGTCTTGCATGGGTGAATGCCACTTGTCCCGTTATTGCAATTAACCAGGAAAATCATACCACTATTTAAGAATGGCTGCAGACCACTACCACCCACAGAATCAAGGTGCACATCAGCATTAGGCTAGGCTACAAATTCAAACATAAAACAATTTAATAAAATAAGACTTTAAAACTCCCCCCCCCCCCACACACACACATAGGCTAGCCTAAACCCATTATATTATTTTGTGTTTTACAAAAGAGAAAAGGGAAATGTTAACTGTTAAAACTTTAGTCTTAAAAACAAATAAAAAATGTTTAGCAATTGCATTTCATTTAGTGAAAACATTTCAGTCTCAGTTCGGTTTGCTTTAGAAGGGTGTGAGTTTGTTTGGCGTGTTCACATATGCACAAACAATGCGGGCTGAAAGGGACCAAACACCCTAAAGCACAGGTGACAACTATGTACTGAGGATTACATTTGATTATCTAAAGATTTTCAGGATTTACATAACCGTAGTGTTTCTCAACGTGGGCCCCCCAGGGGGCGTTGAGACGACGAAGGGGGGCGCTGAAATCAATATTTAGGAAAGGGGGGCGCTGAGCTTCTCTTGGGGGGCGTTTTTTTTTTGGCAAATTTACACCAAATATTCATAACAATACCAGATTCAACTATAGGCCTGCAACCAGGGGATTTCCCAAACTGTCGGTCAATGTTACAAACGCGTAGTAGCCCACAGGCCCACCATGCAAAAAAAAAGAAAAAAGAAAAAAACGCTGTTTAATCTGCAGTTCTGGCTTTGAGCATGGCCTGAATACAATGTAACTATTTTACTGGACCAACCCAAAATCCAAAAGAGGGGGAGGGTCGCCGAATCCCTGTCAATACCTGAACAATGCACTTTACAGAGCGGTTTATAACAACAATATTACTACAGAATTGCAGCCAAGGAATATTTAGCGCTTTAACATTTTCGTTTCTTCTTCAAATAAAATAATACGGTGAGAAACTGGAGGTATAGAAAAAAAAATTGTATAAACGAGCACTCCAAGGCAGTTAATTGTCAAAGTAAAATAATAGAACACATTTAGACCACCGTCAACGCCAAGTGAGGGAGACGGTAATCACCTCGCATGCGGCAGTAGCCTAGCGGGCAGGACAGTAGCACTACCGAGACGTCAGGTCAGCATTTTCAACAATTAGAAAATTAAGCATTTAGCTGCACAAATCGCCAAATCTCTGACAAGTGACGAGGTCACTTGTATTGCTCGTGGGAGGAGGGTTGCATTTTGCCAGTGACAACAATTAAGTAAAATGACGGCAAACATGGGCTGCATTACGGCAAAAAGGAAAACGTTTACGATTAAAAGTTTCATGTATTAATAGTAGGATCATGTCATAGGCCTACATAGGCTACTGTACATCATTCGTTGACTATTCTTCATCCACCGTTATGCCTGTATCACTCACTCACTCACCCACCCACCCGTGGTCCTATTCACGACGATCTCTGAAAACCACCTTCCACGCATTCATTTTAAGAATTCTATGAATATGTATGCCAGAGATGCATCGTAAATAATTGGAAAACCGGGGACACTGATACGTTTTTAATCAATATTGCGTGATTTTGTCGCGCAAGTTTGGTTGTCGCCGAACTCAGTCACTGGTTGCGCTCACTGTAAATTAGAACTGCATATTTTCAGTCCTGAAAGCTCTCGCTGTGCCACCGCTGAAACTTCTCTGTGCGTTATAAATCGGACTTGTACAGAACCCTGGAGAGGACATGTGGAACGAAAAATAAGAGCAGTTATATTGTGCGCACAAAATAGGAATTCTTGCACACAAAATAGAAATGTGTGCGCAGTTTCTACATTTTGTGTGCACAGAATATAATTTTGTGCGCACAATATCCTATTTTGTGGGCACAATATCTTTTTTTGTGGGCACAATATCTTTTTTTGTGGGCACAAATTCCAATTTTGTGCCCACAAAATACGATATTGTGTGCAAGAATTCCTATTTTGTGCGCACAATATAACAGTGCTCTTTTTTTCTTTCCACGTCCTCTCCAGGGTTCCATACAAGTCCGATCTTTTTTTTTTTTCCACATGTCCTATTTCATGTGCAGGATGATGGGATGATGGGAATAGGATGATTGTTATTTCGCCACAGATACAACTGGATTTCCCCGATAGTCACATTCTCTGTGCCCATATCAGTGCGCATTAGCCGTGGGTAGCCCCCAACCATTCTTATGTCCTCCACAAAAAAGCTCCCGACAATCTTTGGATTGCTGTTGGTGTAGGATACCTTCAAGCAAATGATCTTGCAGGAGAACCCGTCAATACAACCGTTGATGCACAATCCGTATGGTTTGAGCTTATCATAAGAATCTACATGCCATATGAAATTAGCCCCTCTAGAAAAATACTGCCTGCGAATGAGACAGCGGGGTGGGAAACTGGCACAATATCTTATTTTGTGCGCACAAATTAAACACACCATGCGCACAAATTCCTATTTTGTGTGCACAATACAACAGTGCTCTTTTTTTTTTCTTTCCACATGTGCTCTCCAGGGTTCCGTAAACTGGTGAACTTTACATTTTTAGTAAATCATTAAAAACATCTTTAATAAGTTTATGAATAAAAGAAAATGTGAAATCAGGATATTTTGTCTAGAATGGCA